>PVIU01006314.1:5000-103352 GCA_004026605.1 Ondatra zibethicus | reverse complement strand
TTTTTTTTTTTTTTAATACAGGGTTTCTCTGTGTAACAGCCCTAGCTGCCTGGAACTAGCTCTTGTGGACCAGGCTGGCCTCGAACTCACAGAGATCCACCTGCCTCTGCCTCCCGAGTGATTAAAGACCTGTGCGCCACCATCGCCCGGCTCTACACTTCTTAAAGGAAAGCAAATTTTATTGAGAATTAGAGTAACAGTTCCCTGCAGCAGGGAGGCGTCCTGAAGATGGGCTACTACCCCTCTTTGGCCACTCTTGTGTGTCTGTGTGTGCACAAACATGTGTGTAGACAATTGTGTGCATATGTATGGAAGTCAGAGGTCATTGTTGGGTTCTTTCTCAATCACTCTCCACACTATTTATTATTGTTACTGTTTATTATTATTATTATGAAGACTCTCTCACTGAACCTAGAGCTTACCAGTTTGGCTAGATTGGCTGCACTGAGTCCCAGGGATCCTCCTGTCCCTGGCTCCGCAGGGCTGGGATTACAGGTGTGCTTTTTAAGAAAGATTTATTTGTGTGTGTGTGTGTGTGTGTGTGTGTGTGTGTGTGTGTCTATTTGGGCATGCACATATGAATGTGGCTCCACTTCACGACTACAGACATCAGGTCCCCTGGAACTCGAGTTACAGACAGGTTTGCTGCCCATGGGGTGCTGGCTGAGTCCTCTGCCAGAGCGGTACTTACTCTTAAACCCTGAACCATTTCTCAGGTCTACAGGTGTGCTGTTTTACATGAGCCGTGGGTATGGGCCTCAGGTCCTCAAGCCTGCACCCAGAAAGCCCTTGAGTCTCCCCAGCACAGTTTCTCTACCTCCTGGAGATTAACTGCTAAGAACTGAATGTCTCTGAGGAAGAACTCTATTGCTTTAAGCATTGGACGAGTGCTAACTAGGTCATAAACATCCAAAAGAGCCCGAGGCTGGCAGCCACACAGGTGACGCTTCTCAGATTCCGGAGGATAAGGATTTCTATAGAGATGATGTTTGTTCATTTCCACATCCGTGAGCTTGTTTAATGGACATCATTACTTAAGCAAAGAAATGCCGCGAATTAAACATTTTAATGAGTAAAGTCAGACAAACTGGAGCACGATATAAACCCAGTATGTGGGAGGTGGAAGCTAGGGATCAGGAGTTTGCCTCCACTCCCAGCTCCATTGCCAGTGTGGGCCAAGCTATGCTTCATGAGGGCCATCTCAAAACAAAACAATAAAACATAAATATAAACTAATTTATTAACAACCAAAGGGTGTCCATGGGGCTCTGTTCCAATGGCATGATCCATAACCAAAGAGGAGACTTTCTTCTTGTATCTCTTCTTAGGCCAAATTTCTCCTGTACAAGAAGTACGTCTTGTTCATCGCTGTCCCCAGAAAGGATCCATAGCTTGGACTTCAGTGTTTCTCTATGGGTGGGGTGTGGGTATGTGTGGTCGGCTCCTTTTGGATGCAATGCTAGGGATTGAACCCAGGGAGTCATGCTTGCTGAACTCATCTCTATCACTGAGCTTTATATACTTCATGCTTTGTTTTGAGCCAGGGTTTCTCTGTGTAGCCCTGGCTGTTCTAGGACTCAATCTGTAGATAGCTCTGTCCTCGAACTCAGAGATCTGTCTGCCTCTCTTCCCGAGTAATGGAATTAAAGGTGTGTGCCACTACTGCCCAATTTTATAATCTTTTTAATTGTTTTTTCCTTTTCCATGATATTTATTGAGCTCTACATTTTCTCTGCTCCCCTCCCTGCCTCTCTCCTCCCCCCTTCAACCCTCCCGCAAGGTCCCCATGCTCCCAATTTACTCAGGAGATCATGTCATTTTATACTGTCTACTTCCCATGTAGATTATATCTATGTAAGTCTCTCTCAGTGTCCGTATTGTTGTCTAAGTTCTCTGGGATTGTGGTTTGTAGGCTGGTTTTCTTTGCTTTATGTTTATAAACCACTTATGAGTGAGTACATGTAATAATTGTCTTTCTGTGTCTGGGTTACCTCACTCAAAATAATGTTTTCTATCTCCATCCATTTTCCTGCAAAATTCAAGCTGTCATTATTTTTTTCTGCTGTGTAGTACTACATTGTGTAAATGGACCACATTTTTTTAAAATCCATTCTTCAATTGAGGGGAATTTAGGCTGTTTCCAGTTTCTGGCTATGAGAAACAAAGGTGCTATGAACATAGTAGAGCACATGTCCTTGTAACACAATTGAGCATCCTTTGTATATATACCTAAAAGTGGTATTATTGGGTCTTGAGGAAGGTTGTTTCCTAATTTTCTGAGAAATTGCCACATTGACCTCCAAAGGTGCTGTACCAGCTTGCATTCCCACCAGCAATGCAGAAGTGTTCCCTTTTCCCCACAACCTCTACAGCATAAGTAGTCATCAGTGTTTTTGATCTTGGCCATTCTTACAGGTGTAAGATGGAATCCCAGAGTTGTTTTGATTTGCATTTCTCTGATGACTAAAGATGTTGAACATTTCCTTAAGTGTTTTTCAGCCATTTTAGATTCCTCTGTTAAGAGTTCTCTGTTTAGGTCTGTACTCCATTTTTTTTTATTGGATTACGTGATTTTTTTGGTGTCCAATTTCTTGAGTTCTTTGTATATTTTGGAGATCAGACCTCTGTCTGATGTGGGGTTGGTGAAGATCTTTTCCCATTCTGTAGGCTGGCGTTTTGTCTTGTTGACCATATCCTTTACTTTACAGAAGCGTTTCAGTTTCAGGAGGTCCCATTTACTAATTGTTTCTCTCAGTGTCTGTGCTGCTGGGGTTCTAATTAGGAAGTGGTTCCCTGTGCCAATGCGTTCAAGTGTACTTCCCACTTTCTCTTATGTAAGGTTCAGTGTGGCTGGGTTTATGTTGAGGTCTTTGATCCATTTGGACTTGAGTTTTGTGCATGCTGATAGATAGGGGTCTATTTTCATTTTTCTACATGTTGATATCCAGTTATGCCAGCATCACTTGTTGAATATGCTTTCTTTTTTCCATTTGATATATTTTGCTTCTTTATCAAATATCATGTGTTCGAAGATGTGTGGATTGATATCTGTGTCTTCTATTCAGTTCCATTGGTCCTTCTGTCTGTTCCTATGCCAGTACCAGGCTGTTTTAAGTACTGTACCTCTGTAGTATAGTTTGAAGTCAGGGATTGTGATGCCTTCAGAAGTTCTTTTATTGCACAGGATTGTTTTGGCTATCCTGTTTTTTTTTTTTTTGTTTTTTTTTTTTTTTGCTTTTCCATATGAAGTTAAATACAGTTCTTTCAAGGTCTTTGCAGAATTTTGTTGGGATTTTGATGGGTATTGTGTTGAATCTGTAGATTGCTTTCGGTAGGGTTGCCATTTTTAGTATATTAATTCTGCCTATCCAAGAGCATGGGAGATCTTTCCATTTTCTGGTGTCTTCTTCAATTTCTTTCTTCAAAGATTTAAAGTTCCTGACATACAAGTCTTCCACTTGTTTGGTTAGAGTTACTCCAAGATATTTTATGGCATTTGTGGCTATTGTGAAGGGTGTTGATTCTCTGATTTCTTCCTCAGTCCTTTTTTATCTGTGTACAGGAGGGCTACTGATTTATTTTTTTGAGTTAATCTTGTATCCTGCTACAGTGCTGAATGTGTTTATGAGTTGTAGAAGTTCTTTGGTAGAATTTTTGGGATCACTTATGTAAACTCTCATATCATCAGCAAACAGTGAGAGTTTGACTTCTTTTCCAATTTGTATGCCCCTGATCTCCCTGTGGTGTCTTATTGGTCTAGCTAGGACCTAAAGAACTATATTGAATAGGTATGGAAAGAGTGGACAACCTTGTCTTATTCCTGATTTCAATGGAATCGCTGGGTGTTTCTCTCCATTTAGTTTGATGTTGGCTTGCTGTATATTGCCTTAATTATGTTTAGGTATGTTCCTTGTATCCCTGCTCTCTCCAAAACTTTTATCTTGAAGGGATGTTGTATTTTGTCAAAAGCTTTTTTGGCATCTGATGAGATGATCATGTGGCTTTTATTTTTCAGCTTGTTTATATGGGGGATTACACTGAAAGATTTTCATATGTTGAACCATCCCTGCAACTGTGGGATGAGGCCAACTTGGTCATGGTGGATGATGGTTCTGATGTGTTCTTGGATTCTATTTGCTAGTATTTTATTTAGTATTTCTGCATCAATGTTCATGAGTGGGATTGGTCTGTAATTCTTTTTCTTTGTATTGTCTTTCTGTGGTTTGGGTATCAGGGTAATTGTAGCCTCATAAAAAGAGTTTGGCAATGTTCCCTCTGTTTCTATTGTGTAGAATAATTTGAGGTGTATTGGCATTAGTTCCTCTTTGAAAGTCTTGTAGAATTCTTAGCTGAAACCATCTCGTCCTGAGCTTTATTTGTTTGAGAGAGGTTTGATGACTGTTTCTATTTCTTCAGCAGTTATAGGTCTGTTTAATTTGCTTATCTGGTCTTGATTTAATTTTAGTAAGTGATATTTATCCAGAAAGTTGTCCATTTCCTTTATGTTTTCCAGTTTTGTGGAGTACAGGATTTCAAAATATGACCTGACGATCCTCTGTATTTCCTCTGTGTCTGTTGTTATGTCCCTCTTTTCATTTCTGATTTTGTTAATTTGGTTATTCTCTCTCTTTCTTTTGGTTAGTTTGGATAATGTTTTGTCTATTTTGTTGATTTTCTCAAAGAACCAACTCTTTGTCTCATTGATTCTTTGTATTGTTTTCTTTGTTTCTATTTTGTTGATTTCAGCTCTCAATTTGATTATTTCCTGCCTTCTAGTTCTCTTAGGTGAGTTTGCTTCTTTTGTTCTAAAGTTTTCAAATGTTCTGTTAATTCAATAGTGTGGGATTTTCCTAGCTTCTTTATGTAGGCATTTAGTGCTATGAACTTGCCTCTTAACACTGCTTTCATTGTGTCCCATAAATTTGGGTATGTTGTGTGGTCATTTTCATTGAATTTTAGGGAGTCTTTAATTTTTCCCTATATTTCTTCCTTGGCCCATTGATGATTCAGGTGAGCATTGTTTAATTTCCATGTGTTTGTGAACTTTCTGGAATTAGTGCTGCTGTTGAATTCTAGTTTTATACCATGGTGATCTGATAAGATACATGGGGTAATTCCAATTTTTTTGTTTTTGTTGAGGTTTGTTTTGTTGCCGAGTATGTGATCAATTTTTGAGAAGGTTCCATGAGGTGCTGAGAAGAAGGTATATTCTTTTCTGTTTGGATGGAATATTCTTTTTTTTTTCTTCTTTTCACGTGTGATTCCAAGGTATTCGATGAAATATTCTATAGATGTCTGTTAAGTCCATTTGGGTCATAACATCTGTTAGTTCTCTTATTTCTCTGTTCATTTTTTGTTTGATTGACCTGTCCAGTGGTGAGAGGGGAGTGTTGAATTCTCCCACTCTCAGTGTGTGGTTTAATATATGATTTAAGCTTTCGAAGTGTTTCTTTGACATATGAAGGTGCCCTTGTATTTGGAGCATAGATGTTCAATATTGAAATTTCCCCTTGATGGATTTTCCCTGTGACTAATATGTAATGTCCTTCTTTGTCTCTTTTTTTAGCTTGAAGTCTATTTTGTTAGATATTAGGATAGCTACACCTGCTTGTTTCTTAGGTTCAGTTGATTGGTATATTTTTTCCCAACCTTTTACTTTGAGATGATGTCTGTCTCTGAGGTTGAGATGAAGGAAAGTTTTCTTCTTGTATGCAGAAGAGGGATGGATTCTGTTTTTGTATCCAATCTGTTAGCCTGTGCCTTTTTATGGGTGAGTTGAGTCCATTTACATTAAGGGATATTAATGACCAGTGGTTGCTATCTCCTGTTAATTTGGTTTTAATCGTTGGTGATGTTACTTGTGCGTTTTTTTCTTCTTCAGAATTTGCTGTAATGAGATCATCGATTGTCTGTGTTTTTGTTGTTGTAGCCATCTTCCTTGGGTTGGAGTTTTCCTTCTAGTATTTGGTGTAGGGCTGGGTTTGTGGCTAGGTATTGGTGAAATCTAGATTTGTCGTGGAATATCTTGTTTTGTCCTTCTATGGTGATTGACAGTTTTGCTGGGTATAGTAGCCTGGGATGGTATCCGTGGTCTCTCAGTGTCTGCATAATTCTTGACCATGACCTTCTGGCTTTCATTGTCTCCACTGAGAAGTCAGGTGTAATTCTGATAGGTCTACCTTTATATGTTACTTGTCCTTTTTCCTTTGCAGCTCTTAATATTCTTTCTTTACTCTGTATGTTTAGTGTTTTGATTAGTATGTGGCAAGAAGACTTTTTTTAAAAAATCTAGTCTATTTGGTGTTCTGTAAACTTCTTGTATCTTCATAGGCATATCTTTCTTTAGGTAGGGAAAGTTTTCTTCTATGATTTTGTTAAATAAATTTTCTGTGCCTTTGAGTTGACTTTCTTCTCCTTCTTCTATACCAATATTCTAAGATTTGGCCTTTTTATGTTGTCCCATATTGCATGGATATTTTGGGTTAAGCTTTTGTTAGATTTAATGTTTTCTTTAACTGATGAGTCTATTTCCTCTATTTTATCTTCCGCACTTGAGATTCTCTCTTCCATTTCTTGTATTCTGTTGTTTGTACTTGCGTTTGTGGTTCCTGTTCTTTTCCTCATAATTTCTGTTTCTATAATTCCTTTGGCTTGTGTTTTCTTTATTTTTTTCTATCTCAGTTTTCAAGTCCTGAATAGTTTCTGTTATATGTTTGAGTTCTTTTTCTTGGTTTTCTTTAAGTGATTTGCTGATATCTTCCAATTTTTTGTTTGTTTTTTCTTCCATTTCTTTGAGGTAACTTCTCATTTCATCTTTAAGAATTTCAGATATTCTCTTGTGGTTATTTTTTTAGATCGTTTAATTCTGGGTCATCCATATTTGGTTGTTCTATTCTTACTTTTTTAGGATCTTTGGATTTCACTGGTATTGTGTTGTACTTTGTGGTGTAACTTGTGATCTTACCTTTTCTACTCATCTTTTCCTCTAATAGGTGTGGTTGGTGCTGTCTGAGATTCTGTTGAATAATCTTCTAGGTGCCAGTAGATCAAAAGCTAAGATGGTTTTCCTCGTGGTACAGTCTGTGTCACAGTTTTAGTTACCCCATTGGTTATTCCTGTTCCTGGAGGTAGCTCAATGCTCCTGTGTTTTTGTCTGCTCCCTTGGAGGTTGCTGTCTCAAGCCTACTTTGGTCTAGGCTGCTTGCTTTGATCTGTTTCTGTAAATCTTGGTCTGTATTTCCTCTTGCAGAAGTCCCTGGCTTGGAGTTAGACCTGTTCTGGTGGTGATCGCTGACTCTGGATCTGGTCACTGGTTCAACCCTGATATGCTCGTTTCCCGGGACTGGGTTTGCTCCTGGCTTCTGCTCCTGGTGGACCTTGTTCTCTCTTTGTTTTAGCTAACTGGATCAGTCCCAATCCATAGGGGTTCCAGGTTCCTGCCTATTCCCTTTAATGTCCCAAACCAATGTCTGAACCCACAGGGGACCTGGGTTAGACCTACTCTCTCTGAGGTCCCAGATTTGTGCCTGGCCCAGTAGAGATCTCTGGTTCCTGCCTTTTCCCTCAGAGGACCCAGCCTCACATACACCCAGGCTGATGGAGGTCATGTCTCCGGCCTAGTTCCTGGGAGGTCCTAGACTCTGGCCCAGACCCACGGGGGTGTTAGCCCACGTCCACTCCCTTGAAGGTCCCAGATTCATGTCTGGGCCCTCAGCAGTCTCTGGCTCTGGCTCACCTGCTCAGCGGTTACTCCCTTGTACTTGTTCCGGTGGAGATGTTGGCTCTGGATCTGGTCGCTGGGTCAGTCCTGATCTGCTTGTGTCCTGGGACCGGGTTCACTCCTGGCTTCCCCTCCTGGTCTCTTTTTTATTGTTTTATTAGCAAAAGACCACAGTAGAAGAGCAGGAACGAGCAAAGTGGGGCAAGAGAGGAAGAAGAGAAGGAGAATTCGGAGGAGTAGGAGAAAGAAGAGAGGTGGAGAAGAGGGAGGAGGAGGAAAGGAGGCAGAGTCATAGCCATGGCAGATCTAAAATAGGATCCTACCTGCCCAAACTTTGTGTCTCTTTCCCCACACATATGCTGCAAAGTAAATCTTGGTAAGAGGAAAGTTTACAAGAGGTAGGATAGTGTGGAAAACCACGAGCAGACAGGGCTTCCCCCACTTGGCTCTATCTTGTAGTTCAGGTATCCAATCTGACTTTGTGTTTTATTTTTATTTTTTAGCTGGAATCATTCCCCCTGCAGGATTCTCTTCCCAATGGCTCTGCCACCTCCCACTCCCTCTCAAATGTGCTGTTTCATCCCATACTGAAGTCTTCGGAGCATTGACCCGTTTCTCAACCTTCCTTTTGGTTGCCAGCCTCCCCAAGCTGCTAGCCAGCTGGAACATTCCTCCTTGTCACAAGGACCCCGTGGGGAGCAGGGGAGAGGTCACTGGAGAAGGGACCACTGGGATCCTCCAGGCCCGTGAGTCTTTTCCATTTCATTGGAGCACTGAGGCCTCATTACCTCCCTTCCTTCTGGTCTGACATCTAAAAGCCCCCACGGGTGCCCCAAGCGGCAGAATGTCTAGTGTGCCCCTGAGAACTCAACAAGTTCAAAACTTGTTCAGAGATTTTAATATAATGAATTAGGTAAGTACTGTCTATGTCTTCCCTGTAATATCAATTTAAAGAACAATTGCTTGGGGCTGGAGAATGGGCTCAGTGGTTAAGGGTGTGAATTACGCTTATGGAGGACCTGAGTGTTATCACTTCCATCATCTGGCGCCTTGGCAAAATGTCTAGCCATCCCGGGTAGCTTTCCCGTTCCAGGACCGCGCATGCGCCGTCACCCAGGACCCTCAAACCCTACCTTTCCTACATGCAGCGTGGTCACGTGATCTACACATGCCACAGCTACATAAGCCCCTGTCACATGCACACCTCCACCACCTGACTTTTTTAAAATCTTTTTTAAAAAATAAGTGTAGGCCAGGCGGTGGTGGCGCACGCCTTTAATCCCAGCACTCGGGAGGCAGAGGCAGGCAGATCTCTGTGAGTTTGAGACCAGCCTGGTCTACAAGAGCTAGTTGCAGGACAGGCTCCAAAGCCACAGAAAAACCCTGTCTCGAAAGACCAAATAAATAAATAAATAAATAAGTGTATTCTAAGAATTAAAACTATATATCAATAGATCAGGAGTCCTAGGATATGCCTATAATTACAGTACATGGAATGCTGAGGCAGGAGTATCACTGATAGTTTGAGGCCAGCATGGGTTACAGAGTGTAACCCTGTCCTAAAATAACAACATGATATAAATATATACATATATATGGAATTAAAAGTACATAACTCTTTGAAATTGACTCTATTTAGCAACATTCCCTGGAAATTTACTCAAGAGAGGTGTGTGGGGGGGTGTATACTACTCATTGTTGAGTAGTATTCCATGCTAGCTTTCACAGCGTCCCTCTGCTCGGGACCTCCTCATCATCTCCAGGCCGAGCTGTCGAAACGCCTATGAATATTCAGGTACAGAGTTTTGCATGACTGGAAGTTTTCAGTTTTCTGGGATAAATGCCAAATGAATGAAAATGATGGTTTCGCGTTTTACAGAGTGACTGGAGCCCTTAGTGCACCTATTGCTGCGCTAAAGATCCAGCCTCTTGAGACATCTGTTTTAAAGATTCATTTATTTATGTATTTTCTGTATGAGTGCTCTGTCTTCATGGACCAGAAGAAGGGTTGTTTTTCATTTTTTCCCTCTGTACTCTTTTTCCTCATCACACAGACCCTCGACTTTCAGTGGCATCTCAGATCACCCCATCTGCACAGATTCTACCGATCTTCCCTCCTCCCTTCCTCTTTTTCTCCCATTGGTGGTTATTTTGTTTTGGCACTGTAGTCCAGCTGGCCTTGAACTTGTGACCCCCATTTTCTTTTAAAACTTTTTGAGATTTATTTATGTATATATGTGTTTTGTCTGCATGCATGTCTGTGTACCACATGCATGCAGGACCCATGAAAGTCAGAAAAGGGTGTTGAATTAGCCAATACTGTAGTTACAATCGTCCACCTCGTGGATGCTGAGAATTGAACCCCAGGTGCACAGGAAGGAAACCAGTGTTCTTAACTGCTGAGCACTCTCTCCAGCTCCTCTGTTGTTGTCTAAGTCTACACTGAGCGCTCTCTCCAGCCCCTCTGTTGTTGTCTGCACTCAGCATTTACTAACTTTCCTCACTGAATTGTTTCAGATCTCAGCATGTTTTCGTTGTGTTTACACGTGTAGTATCTAGGCCCCGTCTGGACTGCAAACCCTGTGGCAATGAGGACTCAGTTTCCCCTCCTTCATCATCCAGGTTTATTTCAGGGGTAGTAGACAGGAGATCTGAAGTAGTATTTGTTGAGGAAATGAATTAGCGAG
The DNA here is from genome assembly GCA_004026605.1 of Ondatra zibethicus. NCBI lineage: Eukaryota > Metazoa > Chordata > Mammalia > Rodentia > Cricetidae > Ondatra > Ondatra zibethicus. Next base: position 92,945 of record PVIU01006314.1, on the reverse strand, counting down.
GACATTAGAGAAAACTGTGAAGACTTCACTATATAGTGTTTCTTGCAGAATTTCAGGAAGGCGTAATCTCTGAGGCCACAGCTGCTCTGAACAGAATTCCTTTTAAATGAGCGTTTACCAGTCAGACTGTCTTTGATTGGTCTGTTTTGCCTCAAGAATTTAAAGTGGAAAAGCGATTGCATAAAACTTGTGCCACAGAAAATGAATTCTAGGCAGCAGAGTTGTGTTTATGTACGCCTGGCAGTGAGCTCCTATAGCGCTGCCACCGAAGCTCCTTCCTGAGGCTGGGCCTGCCTGGGCTCGGTGCTGGAACACTTAACCTGCCTCCAGAAGCTCCAAGGTGCTGTCCCCACACAGAGAGAAAACAGGCAGAAGTGTTAGTCCTCTGCAGTCCGGTGAGGGTGAGTAGGGTGAGGAAGCACGGGGCAGATAGCTGAATCCATACTGTGAGAAGGACCTAGCACCAGCGCACTTCTTGCTTTGATAAAAATACCATGACCAAAGGTCGTTTCTAGACTTAGAGTTCTAGAGGGAAAGCCCATAATGGTGGGGGAAGCACGGCAGCAGGTGGCCAGGAAAGGAAGCCGAGTGATCACATCTTTAGCTCTACACAGGAAGTAAGTTGGGGGCCGACTAAAAGCCTTCAAAGCCCTCAGTGACGTACTTCCTCCCGCCCCAGTGACGTACTTCCTCCAGCCCTCCCCAAACAATGCCGCCAGCTGAGACTAACCCCACACACAGTGTATTCCTGAGGAGCAGAGGAGACGGGGAGTCACAGAGGCTCTTCAGAGGAGGTGACACTCATGCTGAGTGTTTGTGACCGGGAGTGTAGGGCAGAGGATTGACAGCTATGGCAGACCATTGAATAGGAGCAATGATTCCAATTTATGTTGACAAATGGATAACTGGAGTAGAAAACAGCGAACTGGGTCAGTAAGATATCTCAGGGTGTCTTAGTTCAGGTTTCTGTTGCTGTGCCACAACCAAAACCAGCTTTAGGAGGAGAGGGTCGATTTGGTGTATATATCCTGAGGGAAGTCAGGACAGAACTCAAGCAGGGCAGGAACCGGAGACGGGAGCTGAAGCAGAGGCCATGCGGGAGTGCTGCTCACTGGCTTGCTCAGTCTTTTTTCTTATAGAACCCAGGACCAACCACTAGCCCAGGTGTAGCACCTCCCGCAATAGCCTAAGCCAGTGACTCTCTTCCTGATGCTGACACCCTTTACTATAGCTCCAAAATTATTTCTGTTGCCACTTCCTAACTATAATTCTGTTATTGTTACGAATCTATCTATCTATCCATATATCTGTGTTTTCTGATAATCTTAGGTGACCTTTGTAAAAGGGTCGTTCGGCCCCCAAAGGGGTTGCAACCCACACACTTGAGAAGTGCTGGGCTCAGCCTTCTTCCATCAATTACTAATGAAGAAAATGTCCCACAGGCTTGCCTACAGCTGGATCTTAAAGGGGCATTTTCTCAAGTGAGGCCCCTCCTCCTGACATAAAAACTAAGCAGCACACAGAGGGTAAGGGCGCTTGCTGCCAACACTGATGACCTGAGTTCAGTCCCCAGGTATGGTGGAGCGAGAGAATGACATCCTCACAAGCTGTCCCATGTCGTCATAGATGTGCTGGGGTGGTCACACACCCATATGTGCATCATAAACATGTACACACAGTAATAATAGACAGCAAAGGAGGAGAAAGAGATGCCTCATTGGATAGCTCAAAACAGCTAGTGCAGTAGGCAGAGACAGGCAGATCTCTGTGTTACAACCTAGCCTAATCTACATAGTGAATTCCAAGCCAACCAGTGCTATATAGTGAGACTCTATCTCAAAAAATTATATATAACAAATTTAAAATATTACACATACATATAGTAAATTTTAAATTTTATATATATAACGAATTTTAAAAGGGGGCAGCCAGCCAGGCAGAGACATGACAGAGAGGGATGAAGCATAGCAGACCTGTGGTGTTGGCCCTGGGTCATACAGGTCCAGGTGTGAAGCCACAGATGTGAATTTTAAAAGGCCAGGGAGCTGCTTGACCAGATCTGTATCTGCATGCGTGCGTGCGTGTGAGTCGTGAGGGTGTGTGAACACACTTCCACGCTCGTGCTTAGAGGTCAGAGGAAAACATCAGGTGCTCTCCTCTACTTTATTTCTTGAGACCTGGAACTCACCGCTGTTTCTAGCCCTACTGGCTGCCTAGTGACCCTCTTGTCTTCATCCTCTCAAGCACAGTTGCACCACTGGGCAGGGGCCATAAATCCCACTGCGTTACCCCAGTAACACAAGACGCAGGACTTGGTAACCTAGAGCCTCCTTTTACTGGCCTTCACAGGAACTATGTGGGGTCCACCATAGGACAAGGGACATGGGGCAGCTGATGCTCAGCTCTCACAGAAAGAGGAGCTCCCCATGGACTCTCTGAAGCCTGGAAACACTGTGGCAAGCCTACAGCTCACTAGGAGCTGGCGGCTGCTCCAGTCAGTGGGCACAGCGCCGAGAGGAAGGAGGCTGTTCTTTTTGGCAAAGAATATGCTGCATCTCTCAAAGCCTAAGAAGCAGGCATTCACACAGCAGCTGGACTTTAAAAAAACTGATTTTACATTTATTAATTTCTTTGGATGGTGGGGTGGGAGGAGGGTTGCACACATGCCGCTGTGTGCGTGTGGAAGTCAGAGGACACCCGTCAGGAGTTGGCGAGCCTTCCACTATTTGAGTCCTAGGAATGGCACTCACTCCATCTTAGTCTTGGTGGCAGGCACCTTTACTTTCTGAGTCTATCTTATTAGGTCTAGCAACTGGACTCCTCATAGTTCTATGAAGGAAAGACTAAATACACATAGAATCCAAATGACCCCTGTTAGTTGGGGCAGTAGGTTGTACTTAGATATGTTAGAATCAAATAAGAATAAATAATTCAGAATGCAAACTGCAAGTCACAACAACAAAACAAACAAGAAAGCACTGTCAACACAAGTCCAGATAGAAATGATGTAAACTGGAGGTGCACATGAATAGACCTTGGCAGGTGAGTGTCCCCGCACAAGTCAGCCACGTCTGATGAGGGACTGAGAAAGCTAAAAGGGCCTTGCTCTGTGTTACCAGCATTCCTGTGTTCGGGAGTAGGTGACAGTTTTATAAGCTCTGAATTGACAAATGTGGGGTGTATGTATAAACTGTGTGTGGCTGTCATTTACTGAATGTTTTGTAAATAAGCAGGTGATAAATTAAAGTTTCAAATAACCTAACTCCATACAACAAGGCTTGTGTTATATTTTGCTGGCCCCTCACACTGACATGAAAATTTCTGACTTGAAGTTGGACCAGTACATAGCAGTCCAGGACATACTTTGGTTTGTCTGATCAAACTCATGGCTAACAATGAGGTTCTTGAGAGTGAACTGTTGCCAACTGGACTCTTGGGCTGGAGAGACAGCTTAACTGGCAAACACAAGTGAACACAAGAACTTGGCATAGGAACAGCAGAACTGGGGTTTTGATCCTCAGAACCCACAACGAAAAACCTGGGCATGGTGGCACATACTTATGACTCCAGTGGTAGCGGGGAGGAGACAGGTGGATCCTCAGAGCTCACTAGCCAGCCAGCCAGCCTACTTAGCAAGATGCAGGCCAATGAGAGACCCTGACTCTAAAAAGCAAGGTGAAAGGTGCCTGTGGAATGACACCCGAGGTTGAGTTCTAGTCTCTGCACACATATGTGCATGTATACCTGCAAGCGCATATGCATTTACCTACACATGGGCATGGACAGCCTACAAACACGGAAAGGCAGGCAGGAATGCAGATAGGCAGGCAGGCAGGAAGACAGACCAGAAGGCAGGAAGAAAATTAGATTCCTAAAGATTACAGGGGACTGGGTCAAGGGGATCTAGAAAATCTAGCACAGGAGGAACTTGTAGAAGAACAAAAACCTGTTATGTGTGAAGATGAGAAACAGGAAGTCTTTGAAGTCTCAGGAAAAAGGATGGAGACTCCCCAGCACAGCTCTGAAGTAGGATGGATCCAGGGAGTCAGATGACCCCACGAAAAAAATTTCTGTAGAAAATGACTAGAGAGCTGGCAAAATGACTTAGCAAATAAGGGCATTTGCTACCAAGCTTGACAACTGGGGTTTGGTCCCTGGGACCCACGTGGTGGGAGAGGACCTCCTCCTGTAAGCTGTCCTCCTCTGACCGCTCCACACAGGCTTTGGCATGCATATGTATACATAAGCACATACAAATAAGTACGTGCAAATATTTTTATTACCAAAGATGTCTGTCCATCAATGAAATCGGTTGCCTTTTGAAGCACTGGTGCAGGAGAATTGTCTGTATTCTGTCAATCATGATTTAAATAAATGCTGATTGGCCATTAGCCAGGATGTATAGGTAGAACAACCAGACAGGAAGTAGAGGCAGAGCAAGGAGAATTCTGGGAAGCAGGAAGCTCCCTTTGCATTCCTCCCTGGACCATCGACGAAGCAGGATGTGACCTGCACTGCTAGAAAGGTACTGAGCCATATGGCTAACATTGATAAGAATAATGGGCTATATACGTTACAAGAGCTAATACGAAGCCTGAGCTAATGCGCCAATCAGTTTATAACCTAACATAGACTCTCTGCGTAATTTTCTCTGGGACTAAATGGCTGGGGGACCGGGCGGGACAGAAACCCCAACAAGCTGGCCCTCATGCTACAAAGCACGGGGGCCTGTACTGCAGGGGCCCCAGTGTGGAATCAGGACCACTACAAACCCTCCGTGTAGAAGCAGATGCGGGCCTGGGGCTGGGGTGATAAGTTAGTGGATAAAGTGCTTGCCACGTAGACATGAGTTCCTGAGCTTGGTCTCCAGAACCCACATAAAGAAGCTTGGCATGGTGGCACACATTTATAATGCCACTGATGAGGTTTATCTTTCTCTAAAAAAAAAATTGTCTATTTTTGTTTTATGTGCATTGGTGTTTTGCCTGCATTGTTATGTCTGGGTGAGGCTATCAGATCTTGGAGTTACAGACAGTTGTGAGTCACCATGTGGTTCTGGGAATTGAACCCAGGTCCACCTGGAAGAGCAGTCAGTGTCCTTAACCACTGAGCCAACTCTCCAGTCCCCAAGGATTATCATCTTGTTTTAATTGTTCTGCCTTAATAGACTATCATGTGTGTGCATACAAGTGTGCATGTGTGTGTGAGTGTGTGTGCCCGTGAGTTCTCATGTGCTTGTGTATGGTGTCGAAGATTAAAACCAGTCCTTGTGTTTGCTAGGTAAGAGCTCTACCACTGAGCCCCACGGCCAGCCTTCAGCTCGGGCCTTACCTATCACAGGATGCTCCCATGGAGGAATAAGAAGAAATGTGGCAATGGCAGAGAAAATGGCCATGTGTCTTATCATTCCAGCTACTTGGGGAGTTGGTTCCCTTGCTAGGAGGAGCCCCTGAGCCTGGAGTTTTGTGTCCAGCGTGGGCAATATTATAAGGCCTTATTTATAAAAGGGAAATGAATAAAGTTCCTCAAAGTAGAGACATTTTTTTTGTTTCGTTTTAGTTTTCAGGACTGTGTAACAGCCCTGGGATGACAGACAAATGGCCATTTTCTCTGCCATTTAATCCTGTTCCACTGTGGGTAGCGCCCTGCGATAGGTAAGGCCTGAGCTGAAGGTCGGGCATGGGCTTTTCTAGCACACACAAGGACTGGTTTTAGTTTGGCTGTCCTGGAACTTGCTCTGTAGACCAGGCTGGCCTCAAATGTGTGGGGATCCACGTGCCTCTGCCTCCAAGTGTGTCATCACTGCCAGACTTAGAAAGTTCTTTACAAAGGGAACCAGAACGGGAACAACATCTAAATGAACATTTTAGAGCCACACTTGTAATCCCAGCACTTAGGGAACTGAAGCAGGAGGATTGCCATAAATCCAAAACAAGAATGGACTTATGAGTGTGATCCTGTCTCAAAAAATCAAAATAAATGAATGAATATGCTGTGCCTCCCGCTGTTGCCTTGGTAAGTTCGCTTATGACATTGTAAAATAACAGCAGAGTCAAGTGAGGGACCGCTACCGGTCTTTTCTTTTCTTGTCAATTAGCAGAGCCTCATGTAATATCATATTAGGATAATAAAGAATATTGCTCAGACTGCAGTGGCCTTTGCTTCTCTTTACTTTACTAATCCCAGAGCAAACAAAAACCTCAGACTAGCAGCACCGTTTCCATGTCTCAGCAAACTTCCCTGAAAGAAGCGATATTGATAAGAGTAGCAATTAACCATTTTACTGCACATTGTAAATTAACAAAAACAAATTAGCAATTAAAACCCAGAATTAGAGGCCTGGGAGATGGCTTGGTGGGTCGACACTTGCCAGGAAAGCCTGTGTTCAGTCACTGGAACTCAGGGAAAGGTGGAAGGAGAGACTCAACTCTGACTTCCACATGTAAAATACATACAGTCATACAAAGAAACAAATATACATACATATATAGCTAGAGCAAAGCTATGGCAGGCCTATGATCCCAGCACCTAGGAGGATCAGGTCAAAGCCAGGTTCGGCTATGCAAACTCTGTCTCAAAGGAAAGCACAAGAAGGTGTCGAGAGATTGGCAACATCTTCCGTTTTCTTTTTTAAAGCACTTTTCACCCTAATCTTTCTAGAAGTCTGAAGGTTGTGGTTATCAGTTTACACTCCTCTACATTAAGCAGTCATTGCTTTGATTAAAACAGGGTCTCACATAGCCCAGGCTGGCCTCAAACTCACCACGTAAATGAAGCTGCCCTTGAACTCCTGATTCACCTGTCTCTCTACCTCCCAAGTGCTGGGATCCCAGGTACATGGCACACACATGGCTTAAGTTAAAGAATCTTATTTGCTCTCATATATGTTTATTTATAAGGAAACCTGTTCTATTACTCAAACTCTTGGTATGTTCATGTTTGTTCTTAAAGCAAGGTCAGCCCTAGAACTTCATTTTAAAGTGACAGTTTGCTCAGAATGAACAACTTATAAAACTCCTAATAATCAGGCATGATAACACATACCCACAATCCCAAGATTAAGGTGGGTAGAGAGATGTTTTTCTGTGGTCTTTCCCTATCTGAAAGAACATACCGAAGATGTTCTAGAATGCACATGCTGTAGAGTTGTCCATCAGAAGCAACATAGTACTTGGATTCTGCTTGATTCTAATGGCTCTAAAAATAACCTGGGAAAATTGCATCAAATAACTGACAACTTTTCTGATATTCTTATATCCCTGAAAATTGATTTTGGTTAAAAGTGAACCTCCAGATACTGTCTCTAGAAATGAGAAATTATGAAAAAATGGAAAATTCTATCACTACAAAATGTTTTTATTTATTTATTTTTGAAACAGGGTTCCATGTAGCCTAAGCTGATTTCAAACTCCCTATACAGCCAAGCTTGCTCTATCTACCTCCAAGTGTCAGGATGACAGGCCTGTGCCACCACATCTAGCTCCGAAATAACTTTTAAACTAATTTTGAAAGTCAGGCAGGGTGTTATATACCTTCTCCCAGCACTCAGGATGCAGAGGCTGTGAGTTTGAGGTCAGACTGTCTACAGAGTGAGTTCAAGACCCATGAGAGCCACATACTGAGACCCTGACTCAAAAAAAGAATCACCACCACCACAAATCAACTAATGTTGAAAAGAGCCCATTTAATAAACAAAAATGGTTGTTATTTCTAGTAAGTCGATAGAGAGTGTCTCGTCTTGCTAAGTATGTTCTGCATTGACCAGTTGCGTGCTGGGGCTATAGATGTTTTCCAAGTGTTTTGTTGTTGTTGGTTTGGTTTGGTTTTCAAAGACAGGGTTTTTCTGAGTAGCCCTGGCTGTCCTGGAACTCACTTTGTAGACCAGACTGACCTCTAGCTCAGAGATCTTCATGCCTGTGCCTCCCAAATTCTGGGATTAAAGGCATATATGCCACCACTCTCCGGCCTTTGCAAGTGTGTTTTGTTGAAATTCTGAAGATCATCCATGTGTTTTCCCTCACTGTCCAACACTAGTGTTTAGATGTCATTAAGAACTTTGATGTTTCATCTGACTCTAACTCCATCTCCTCTTTATCCTCTGCACAAAACTTTGTCTTTGTCACAGCTATCCTTTCTCTACCCCCATGAACTACACAGCTGTGTAAAGAAAGAGTTGAAGATACTACTTGATCAACTACAAGGCCTGGGGGGAGGGGAGGCTTCTCCAACCAAAATAAACAAGTAAGTAACAACAACAAAAGTTCTTTTATGCCCTTCCAAGGCAGGGACAAGATCCAGAGACATTGCAGGGTGGTGGCTCACACCTTTAATCTCAGTACTCGAGAGGCAGAAGCAGGCGGATCTCTTTGAGTCTGAGGCCAACCTGGTCTACAGAGAGAGTTCCAGAACAGGCTCCATAGCTACTGAGAAACCCTGTCTTGAAAGCCACCCCCCCAAAAAAAAAAAGATCCCAGAGACATTTCAGGATGGTGTGAAGTTTAATCTTCACTTACCCAGGCCAAGAGAGCCTCACTCTGAAATGCTATTTATGAATTATTTTCAAACTGGTTTATAAACCACTTTCAATGCTTTAGAAGATGAGGACAGTGCTAAACTCATGCAGTTGTTTGTGAAGATTAAATTATCTAAAGCATTCGTCTCATGAAAGACTGAATAGATGTTTGCTAATGTATTTACATAATAGAAAATTATAGCGTGAGGCAAACACTAGAGAATTTAGAAGTAAATTATCAAGGATCTGTGGAGCACCTACAGAGGTAAAGTGGTACTGAGCAGCCAACTAGCTTCACTGGGTTTCCAGAACAATGAGGCAATCTCTCTCTGATCTGGAAAAGTGAGTATAACTATGTCCTGCCCCACAGCATTGCTGTGGTCTGCTTGGGCTGGGGGGTGTAAGAATCACAGGAGATAGTTACCCTTTCTCGGCTCTCCTATAGCTCACTGCCTAATCTTTTTGGACAGAATTTGGACATATCTTTATTTTTTTTTTTTTGAGACAGAATTTCCCTATAGCTTTGGAGCCTGTCCTGGAACTCTGCTCTTTAGACCAGGTTGGCCTTGAACTCACAGAAATCCACCTGTCTCTGCCTCCTGAGTGCTGGGATTAAAGGCGTCACCACTGCACGGGTGGACACATCATTCTTACATTCAAAGACTAAGACTAAGAACTTCTTCCTCTGCCTGTGTCTCTGATGGTGATCACAGAGAGTCACGGGTGATAATGCATCTGTTATCTGCACATCTGAGTTTCTAGACAAATTAAATGCAGTCTGAAAAATGAAGAAGTTGAAGTTTGCCATTTGCAGCTCGGTAAACCCCAGCTCTTCTGATTTGCTACGAGCAGCTCAGTCATTCATTTCACGGTTATTAGTTACCACAAGCACACGCATGCTCAGTGACAGCCATGCGACCATGAGCAGAACAGCCCTTGCCAAGACAGACACATTCGACAGATTAGTGCAGAAAGGCGGTGGGTAGCACAGTCCATTGGTTTAAGAAGTGTTTGCTGAAATCAAAACAATTCTGAGATTCCATCTTACAACTGTAAGAATGGCCAAGAACAAAAACACTGATGACAATTTATGCTGGAGAGGTTGTGGGGAAAAGGGAACACTTCTGCATTGCTGGTGGGAATGCAAGCTGGTACAGCCCCCTTTGGATATCAGTGTGGCGATTTCTCAGAAAATGAGGAAACAACCTTCCTCAAGACCCAGTAATACCACTTTTGAGTATATATCCAAAGGATGCTCATTCGTTCCACAAGGACATGTGCTCAACTGTGTTCATAACAGTATTGTTTGTCATAGTCAGAACCTGGAAACAACCTAAATGTCCCTCAACCAAAGAATGGATAAGGAAAATGTGGTACATTTACACAATGGAGTACTACACAGCAGAAAAAAATAACGACAGCTTGAATTTTGCAGGAAAATGGATGGAGCTAGGAAACATTATTTTGAGTGAGGTAAACCCAGACACAGAAAGACAATTATCACATGTACTCACTCATAGGTGGTTTTTAAACATAAAGCAAAGAAAGCCAGCCTACAAACCACAATCCCAGAGAACTTAGACAACAATATGGACACTGAGAGAGACTTACATAGATATAATCTACATAGGAAGTAGAATGTATAAAAAGACAAGATCTCCTGAGTAAATTGGGACCTTGGGGGAAGGCTGAAGGGGGAAGGGGAGAGGCAGGGAGGGGAGAAGAGAAAAATGTAGAGCTCAATAAAAACCAATAAAAAATAAAAAAAGAAGTGTTTGCTGAGACTGTTGGCACCAGACTCTGCGCTAGAGCCGAGGATACCGCATGGAAGAGGGAAAACACCTAGTTCCTGGCCTCATTAAAGTTAAAGTCCCTCAAAAAGACAGGTAACTGGGCTAACGAGATGGCTCAGAGGATGACAGCAACTTGCCACACAATCCCCAGAACTCACATGAAAGAACAGAATTGACTCCCAAATGGTGTCCTCTAACTTGCACGGGAACAAAGGCCCACCCTAGCATGGGTGCACCTGCACCACGCCCATGCATCTTGTACACACACACACCAAGAAATAAAAAGGATAGATATTTCCCAGGCAGTCACAAATGAGGTTGCAATAGGAAATTAGACTTAAATATGAGTCGTTAACGAAGTGTTTCAAGGTATAGTCCATGCCTGGAACCACAGTGTTTAAGAGCTGGGGGCAGGTTGACTGGACTCAAAGTCACCTTTGCCTAGACAATGAATTTGCTCAAAAAAAATTAAAAACATACCAGGAGCTACAGGGTAAGCAAGGTGAGTTGATAAGGATAAAGTGGCCTAGTGCATAAGCTCAAGGGCCTGAATTCGATCCTTAGCACCCATGTGAAAAGTTGGGCATGGTGACACAGGACATAATGCCAGGGCTGGAGGCAGGGACCCGTCAGCAACAGCTCACAATGGGAAAAGAGGAGAAAAGCATGCCATTAAGAGGCTTTCAAAAAGGAAGTTATCTTTAGGCTAAGAAATGAAGAACAAGTAGTGATTAGCCAGCTGTGGAGAAATGACAGCGGCGGGAAGGCTGCAGGCAGTGGTGGCTGAGGAGGCCGGAAGCAGCATAGAATGTGGTGTATCTGAGGGAGTGAGATGCGTGTTGGGGCCCCACAGAGTGAGAAGGGAACACACCAGTGTTATGAGACTATAAAAGGTGCTTAACTTGCCCATGAATGTGACCGAGGACGCCAGGAGGGAGAGGATGAGTTCACCAGGAAAACAAAGCAGATGGGGGTAAAGAGTCCCAAGGAGAAGACAGGGCCAGCACATCTGGGACTCAGGCTCTCAGCGGTGTCCCAGGGAAAGGGAGCAGCAAGCTGGAAAAGACAGGAGTCAAGCCATTTGGGACTTCGAAGTGATGTAGTAAAGTGGGATGGGGATCCCCGGGGAACAGGAAAAAGGCAGAGGTGAACATAATTTGTGTTTAAGATTAACAAATGAGATTAGACTCAAGACCAGTTGAGAGGTCATGGCCACCACCATCCAGGCCGGATATGATGGAGTGTGAGAGGGGAAATGGACATTGGGGTGGAGTGGGGCTCAAGAAGGGTGGAGGCAAATGGGCAGATCCAGACGGTGGGTGAGTGGGCAGGACAGCAAGCAGCACCAGGAGTGGCTCATGTTCTCTCCCAGTGCTGAGAGATACGAGAGGAAGCAGCATCAGTTTTGAAGAAAAGATAGAGGCTGTTGTTGAGGCCATGGTGACATCCAGGAGAGACAGTGCCATGGAACATAGGCTGCTGGAGAGATCCCATAGGACACTGGGGAGATCCCAGCTGGGATCTGAGAGTCAACAGCAACAATCTGAAGACACGCTTTCTGAAGACCTTATACAGTAAAGGGCTTCCTGTTGTCAGGGTAATAGCAAAAACTGCAGGACTAAGAGTTTGTAAGGAAGAGGAAAGCACAGAAAAGAGGCTTAAAACAGGTTCCGTGGTGTCCATGTTTTCTTTTTCTAGAAAAATGGTTGAGGACATCTGTTGGTCCCGAGAGGTTAGCGCATGAGGAGAGCTGGGAGATGTGAAGGGGCCCACCCAGAGGGGACCAGAAAGTTTTGGACCGAAATGAAATATGAAATGTCAATGCTTTTTAAAAGTTTGCTATAAGTAGTCAATAGGACAAAATATTCTAAATCTGTACCACACATGACTTTTCTGGACAACGTCATGATTCACAAATTAGGATAACATGTTTCAGACATGCAAAATGCATGTACTTTTATTCTTAGTTCCAGGGATGAAACCCCAGGGCCTCTGCACGTGGTGGGCAAGTGTTCTGCCACTGAGTTAATCTGCAGCCAGTGAGGTTTTTTTTTGACAGGATTTCTCTGGGTAGCACTGGCTGTCCTGGAACTCACTATTTAGGCCAGGCTGGCCTTGAACTCCTCTGCCTCTTAAATTCTGGGATTAAAGGCTTATGCCACAGCCTCCAGGCAGCCTGTGCATTTTTTCAAACCTTAGGCATTGCATTATTTACAGATGTCCCTATAATGTTTATCATCAAGGAGGACACGGGGCTGTTGTTTGTAAGATGACAATGGCGATGTAAGCTCAAGTGTTCGTGCCATCGAGAGCCCTTCAGAGAGCTAGCATAAGCTTGGAAAGGCACGTGTGTTTTCAAAATTAAATTTTAAGGGCTGGGGAAAAGACTTGTGATTGCTGAGCAAGTGTGGGGACCTGAGTTCAGGCCTCAGACCCACATAAAAGCCCGACAGAGTGCATGCATCTACAATCCTAGTTTTCCCATAGCAAGATGGGAGGCAGGAACAGGAGAACCCCTGCAGTCCCCGGGCCAGCTAACCTGGCAGAAGCAGTGGCTAACAACAAAGTTTCTACCTGAAACAAGGTGCAAGACTGACACCCAAGGTTACCCCCTGACCTCACACACTCACCATGGCATTTGCATGACCACATTCGCACATAGGAACACACGTACATACACACATCTCCTCTTCCCCCCCACATGCATACACACACCCATACACACTTGGCCATACATGTGTGCAAGTGTGTATGTTATTTTATTAAATGTTAGGTTCAAGGAAGAGAAAATAAGAATGACCTAAAACATGCAGGTGAGGATTTTTACTGGCTTGGTGGGCATCACCAGCCAGATGACCCCTCTGAAAATTAATCGCCTTCCTGGGAGAAGCAGGAAAATCTAAGCAGGCACTGCCCCTTTCCTTCCAGGAAGCTGATTCTTCAGTAGTGTAAGGATTTGCTGGATTTTCAAATATTTTCTTCTTTGTGATTTTCTTGACCCAGGAATATGCTTTTCCTTTCGGCAGCTCTCTCCAGGCAGCTGAGTGAATGACAGCTCCCAAACAATCCCGTTAACTGTAAATCAAAATGTTATGTTTCCGTGGTTCAGCCATGACTCTTGAGTTTATTTTCTTTCTATCACTAAGGAAGCCCAATCCTCAGGCAGAATGATGATTAAAGACAACTACCAAAAATATTTACTCCATTCTGCAAAAGAGCACTTGTCATTGCCAAGTGAAGGTGCCCAGCCCTCCCTTCACCCAGTGCTCCTGTTGCTGCTACGGGAGACGGGGCGCCTGGAATGTACTCCCCTGTGCCTCCTCCGGACAGCTCGTACGGCCACACGCTTAAAGACTGGTACGTCTAGTAGACTCTCCATTACACAACATACAAGAATTATTTATTTATAAATGACAGTGGATTTTTTTTTTTACTCTTGAGTAGTAAATACCTCAGCATATTTTCTTCTGTATATGGGTTTTTGTGTAATTTCTGAAGTGCTCTGCTTTCCAAAATTATTTCTCTGCCCCCAACATCCCTCAATCTTAATAAAAAGTCTTACTTCTGAGTGACACTCTCTTCTGCACAGTCATCATCATAAGAATCAAAGGGATCTTGCAGGTAGTCTAGTGACTGTCCCATGATGGTCAACTCTACTGCACGTGGGCTATCTCCTCAGCTGCCTGAACAAGTCTTTCTAACGGTAGCTGTCAACCTTCCCAGGGCTGCGACCCTTTCATACAGTTCCTCATGTTGTGGTGACCCCCAACCATAAAGTTATTTTCATTACTACTTCACAACTGTAACTTTGCAACTGTTACGAATCATAGTGCAAATATCTGATGTTTCCCAAGATCTTAGGCGACCCCCGTGAAAGGATCATTCGGTCCCCAAAGGGGTTGTGAGCCATGAGATGAGAAACACCACTTTACGAAGTCAATGAACCAAGCCTTGGCATCACCAAAAAGTATGGCCTAAAGACACAGGCTATTTTCCTAGGGCCCTCTGGCAATGCTGGTCGACAGGGCAGATGCAGGGTGTGTCAATGAGGACGCACAAGTGACAGTGACAGCTGTCTTGGGTATCTGCCAAGCCCTACCCTAGGAGTCTCCAGGAGTCAAAGTCTTTGACCAGGTACTGAGAAAGGAGTTCATTCTCAGGAAGGAGACCTTCCCTGGTGAGTGAGCATTGCCCACTTTTTAGTAACTTCGCTTTCACTTCTTCCGGATAGAGAAAAGTGCTCGCAGATCTCACTCGTGAGTGAGACGAATGCTGGGTATGGTCTGCTTGCTCAGCCAAGGGTTCTCTTCCTTTCCCTCTGACTTTCTCTCTCTCTGTTATCCTCATTTGAAATGTAGAGACTGTCAGCGTGGGAGGTTTTCATTCTGCTTTTAGCTAGTTGGCTTCTGCTGATGAAGAGGTTACTTGAGTTTGTGCGGCTTCTTGATCTCTTATTACACTCTTCACCTGTACTTTTGTTTCTAGTCAAAATGGAAAGCAACTGCAGTTTCTCGTCCTTTAATGCCCAGAAATGACAGGAAGCTGGGTTTTATTTCTTTTCCCCTTTGAAGTGATAAAGCTGAGTGAACAGACCTAAGAGTTTCATTTTAGCCAGAAATCTTGCTCAACCTTATAGCAACAGCTTTGTGGAGAAGTCGCAGGCCTCTACAGAATTATCAGGCAAGCATGTGGAAACATAAATGAAAAATTCTAGAAAATTCTAAACTATGCACTCCAGTGACTCTGTTAGGCAAGTAGGGTCCACGGCTTCCCTCATAGCTTTAATCCCCATTGAGATTCTCTGCAACTGTAAACAAAATGCTCCCTCACTGAACTCTCTCAAGACCGTAGATGACATCATGCCCACTAAAGACCATGGCCTCAGTGCTTAGGAGAATCAGGGGTTGGGCAGTGACAACAGCGCAGAAGGAGCAAAACGGGAAGCACAGGTCACTGGGCACCCAAGTCTGTTTTCCACAGATTCTTACAATTTTATTTTTATCTTTCCAGGTCTTTCTGTTTGCTTTTGTTTTTGCTTTTCTGTTTTTTCGAGACAGGCTTTCTCTGTGTAACACTCCTGGGTGTCCTGGAACTCCCTCTATAGACCAGGCTGGCCTCGAACTCACAGAGATCTGCCTGCCTCTGGCTCCCGAGTACAGGGATTCAAGGCGTGTGCCACCACCGCTCGACTCTTTTCAGTTATTTAATGTGATAGCCTTCTCCACTGCTCTCTGAGACTCAAGGGTCTAGTTGCAACTACACATGTAAAGTCAGCGCCTTTGCGATCTGAACCAATGCACAAAGAGTTCATTTTTTGAAAAGATAAACAAGATTATACACTCAGGCAAATTACATAAAGAACACAAAAGAGGATCAAAATTAAAATTAGAGATGAAAAGGGGCTCACTACAACATATACCAACAAAACTTAAAGCTTCAGCAGGTCTTACCTTGAAAACATGTATTACACTAAATTAGAAAACCTAATGGATTGATTTCTAGACGTGTATGACTACAAAAATTAAACCAAGAGGGAGCAACAGTTTAAACAGACTGACAACCAGCAGCGAGATGGAAAACTTTCCTACATACGAAAAAGCTGAGGCCCAGATGTGCTCACTGGTCTGAACTTTAACGGGGTCTTCAAAGAACTATGCCACTCTAACCATTCCATGAGACAGAGAGAAAGTGCTGAGGTTGATAAAGTTAAAGAGAAGCAAAGGAAAGGAAAATTTCCCATTATATACAACATCTCAGTAACCTTCCAAACCACACATCTACAGCATGTCACTTCTTCAAGGGGCACCTGCTGGGTTGAGGGCCAGTGTCCCTTCAAGCACAAGCACCATTGGCCCCGCCCACTTTCCCCAGTCTTAACTATGCTGCTTTTATCTAACTGAACATATTTAAATGTACTGATTCCTATATATAACGAAACACGCAAACCTTGAGTAAATCTTGATAAATTTTTAGAAGAAAAGTATACAGCTGTGTAGCCAACCTTCCCGAGGAGATGCCGGCCATCCCAAGTTACCTTTGCCCACTCCTAGTGCTTACTCACTGCGCATGCCCTGCCTTCCATTGCCACGGAGCAACTTTGCTGAGTCTTGACTTTACCATCAGTGGAATCGTAGACATGTATTTTTATTTTTATTTTTTTGTGCCTGGATTCTGTCCTAGAAAATTCTGGGCATGATGGTGCATGCCTTTAATCCCAGCAGAGGCAGGCAGTATGAGTTTGAGGCCAGTCATATGTACCTGGTGAGTTCCAGGACAGCCAGGGCTACATAGCGAGACCCTGTCTCAAAAAACAAACAAAATAAATCATACTATATTGCATGAATATGTCACAATTTGTTTAAGGCTTGAATTGCCCCTATCTGAGCTATCGTTAACATGTTTTGTCAACATTTGTTTTGTTTTATTTCCTCTAGGTAGACACCCAGGAGTGGAATTTCTGGTATAAAGAAATACCAAGTGTTCTTTTGAAAGTGTTTATACTGGTTTGCAGATCCATGAGCAACATCTTACTGGTTGGTTTTCGGGTTTTGTTGCTGCTGCTGCTGTTGTTGTTTTGAGACGGGTTTTCTCCGTGTAGCTCTGGCTCTCCTGGAGCTCACTCTGTAGACCAGGCTGGACACGAGCTCACAGAGATCTTCCTGCATCTGCCCCGAGTGCTGGAGTAAAGGTGTGCACTACCACCACCCAGCATCATCTTACTGTTTTAGTTAGCCTGCATTTTCTCCGAGACCTCGTATGTTCAGCTTTTAAAATTCTGCTTAGTCTAATGGGCGTGAAATTAGCTGTGACCCTGGTTTCATTGTGTGTCTCCCTCTCAACCAATACTTTCTTTGTATCCAAATCTTTCTATCCAAATCTTTGTCATTTATTTACTGGGTTGTTTATCTTTTAAAAAAATAATTTGTTTATTGTGTATTCATATCTGGGGGGAGAAGGGGTGTGGGTGGGTAGGTGTACATGTCGTGCGCCACACTTGTGTGTAGTGGTCAGAGGACAGCCATGGGAGTCAGTTCGCTCCTACCACATGGGCACTGTTCATGTTCTCACGAGGCTTGGTGGTAAGCACCTAGACTTCCTGAGTTATTGCTCTGGTCTGGTTTATCTGTTCATTCCCTGCAGCTTTTTATATGCTCTGGGCACAGAACTTTAGTTAGTAGGGCCTTTCATTCTCTAACCTTGGTGGGGTTTGTTGTTGTTATTTCTCTGAGTAGGATTTTTTTATTTTTTACATCAGTGTTTTTTGTTTACATGTATGGCTATGTGAGGGTGTCAGATCTCTGGAACCGCAGTTACAGACAATTGTGAGCCAGACCTGGGAGCTGAAGCCAGGTCCTCTGGAAGAGCAGCCAGCTCTCTTAACCACTGAGCCCTCTCGCTAGCCCACTTTATTTTACTTTTTGATGATCAAATTTTTAAGTTAAAAATTTGACATTAATCATCCTTCTTTAAAGTTTAGTGTTTTTGTTTATACCTATCAATGAAACCTTTGGCACAAGCCTATCAATGAAACCTATGGCATAAGTCTGAAGAAGTAAGCAAGTTTTCATTATCCATTCTTTTTGTTTGGTTGGTTGATGAGTATGTGCGTGTATGTGTGTATGTGTACACACTCGTGCTCATGCACGTGTCTGCATGCGTGTGTGCAAACGGTCAAGGTCAGGTGTCACTCATCCGAAGTCGTCAGGATTCTGGGACTCCTCCTGTTTCTACCCCTCCCCCTCCCCCAGCACTGAGATTGTAAGCACAGACCACTATGTCCAACTTTGGGGGCATCAAATCCAGGTCATGTGTTTACAGCAAGCACTCTATGGTATCCTCACAGACCCCAGTGTCTGTGTTTTTGAGATAGAATTTCACTGTAGTCCAGGCTGGCTTCCAATTTGCTATGCAGCTGAAGCTGGCCTTGAACATCTGATCCTCTCGGCTGTGCCTCCCACGTGCAGGATTACAGGTCTGTGTCACCACAGCTACCTTATTTTCTCCTAAAACAGTTCATAGCTTTAGTTTTTACAGTTATCTAGGGTCCATCTTAAACTAGTTTTAGTGACTAGTGTGACAGAGAAAACGTGGCCCAACTTCTCCACGTGTTCCATCAGCTATTATAGCACCATTTGCTGAGAAAATCTTTTCTCAGTTGGTTGACTTGGCACATTTATGAAAACCAATTAGTACCAGGTAAGGTGGTATTAGCCTATAGTCACAAACACTCTGGAGGCAGAGGCAGGAGGGCTGTGGCGCGTCTGAATGCAGCCTTGACTACATAGCAAGTTCCAGGCCAGCCAGGGCTACATAGCAAGACCGTGACAAAACAAAACAAAAACTAGAACAGAAGTAAATGCATCCATTAACCACATGTATGTGGTCAGATAGTGGGCTGTATTAAAATGCAATTGAGTCCTCTAACATTATACTTGGTTATTAGGATAGCTTTGCCATTTTAGACCATTTTCATTTAAATTTTGGAATCAAATTATCAATTTCTACAATAAAGACTGATGGAGTTGTGACTGGGATGTTTTTGTGTGAGCATGCGTGTTCTATACATGATTCAGGGAGCACTGACATTTTAAAATATTGTAATTTTATTCAAACCAACTTTTTTTTTTTTTTGGTTTTTTTGAGACAGGGTTTCTCTGTAGCTTTGGAGCCTGTCCTGGAACTAGCTCTTGTAGACCAGGCTGGCCTTGAACTCACAGAGATCCTCCTGCCTCTGCCTCCCAAGTGCTGGGATTAAAGACGTGCGCCACCACCACCCAGCTCAAACCAACTTTTTAAAAATCTTTAAAATCTCTCAGCAATGGTTTTCAGCATAAAGATCTTTCCCACAGTTTGTTAATTTTTTCTTAAATATTTGATATGCAATTAATAAATACACGTAGAATCTTTTGTGGAGGCTATGCTGGATCAAACCTAGGTTAACACACGCAATTAGTAAAGGCCACCGAGACCAGATTTCTCTGTTCTTAATCTCTCTCAGTGTTAACCAGTTTTATCGATCTTATTACAGAATTAGTTTTTCAACATTTTTTTACTTTTCCACAATTTCACAGGTTTCTGTTCCATTATTTTTTTAGTCATCTTAATTTAAATTTAATTTTTGTTCTTTTTTTCATTTTTACACACACACACTCAAGTTTCTTGTTTCTTGTTGGTTGCTTGTTTTTTTTAAGACAGGATCTCAAGTAGCTCAGGCTGGTCTCAAACTTGCTATACAGCTGAGGCTAGCTTTGGAACTCCATATAAGCATTCACCCTCGGCTGAAAAAAAAGGAGTCAGGGAGAGATGGCGCCTGTCTCAGGAGCTACTCTGAGACAAGCTGGATGGGCTTGCAGCACATTTTCATTTCTTAAGATCTGATAAGAACTCTGATTCCTGGCTGTAAGAGCTGGCTCAGCTCAGGAGGACCGGAAAGACAGACCCGGATGCTGGATGGCACATGGCGAGCCCTGCACGCACCGCAGTTGGTGTGACTAAGGTAGGTCAGAAGTGGTGAAGCTGACTTTTGTACCACGCTGTTCCAGGAAGGAGATAACAGCAGTTGGAAATAACAGGTGGCCCCAGAGGAGAGGAAACAGGCTGGCCGATCCTCAGGGTTCAGAGAAGAAAGGGAAGGGCTTTCGGGAGCTGGCAGGAGACCCGGAATGTCCTCAGGGTCTTGTTTTGGCAAGAAGCCCTGTCTTCCCACAGCTGCTCACCTAACCAGCAGCTTTCTGAAGTTTGGAGTTCAGACCCAAGATGATTTATACAGTTGCTTGAGAGAAGTGACTAATGAAAGAAGAAACAACCCATAAAAGGACCAGTTAGCGCAAACTTCTGGTTTTTCTTCCTTGGCCAGCGGTGCCCAGCCAAGACCTCCCTCTAAACTTGGCTCCAAGCCTTCTGCTCTGTGAACCAGCGCTCACTGGCACGTCACATCGCTCATTATGCCCAGCCACACTGCTTATCAAGCTTGGACTTTTCTTCCTTAGCATAAGGTCTCTGGACTCTGCACTATGAATGAAAACAAGCAGCCATGTCAATGGTCTCCTGGCTACTAGCTCACACCAGTAAGGGAAACCTGCTTTACACGCTTTCATTGACCCTCAAGGAGAACACACAACAGATAATTCGACACCAAATGTCTGGCTTTTAGCCAGGGCTAACAACTGTTCCTTTTTTTTTTTTTTTTTTTTTTTTTTTGCAAGCCACATTCTGGTAACCACAGAGAACCAAAAATAGATATTCTGATTCCAGAGCTCAGAACGTTTTCTAAACGAAGGTGAAATCACAGTGCAAACTAACCACAGGTTTAGGAGGGGGAAGAGTTAGGCTGAAAACTTTAGCAGAAGAAAATTGGTTAACTGCCAATAAAACATTCTTTCAAAATCAAAAGAGCTAACCAAACTACTACATTGCTTTACGGATTATTGCTAGTCATTATGGTTTGATTTGAATTGCCAGATTCAGCAAGCCAAAATACATGATATCCAGTAAATTTAAATTGCAAATCAACAACAAATAATTTTCTAGTACAAGTATGTCCCAAATTTGGCATGTCCCAGATATTATATTGGGATATTCTTATATTTAAAAATTATGCATTGTTTTTATAAAATTAAAAATTAACTAAGTGCTGTATATTTTATCTGGAAATCTTAGGCACATTTCTACCATGATGCTCAGAAATATGAGAAGGTTAGGGAGGCATTTTAAATTATGATTGGATGCTGGGTTAAAAGCTTTATTAAAATCAGTACGTTTGCCCAGCAGTGGTGGCACAGGTCTTTAATCCCAGCACTCAGGAGGCAGAGGCAGTTGGATTTCTGTAAGTTTGAGGTTGGCCTGGTTTAAGGGTGAGTTTGAGGACAACCAGACAGTGAAACCCTGTCTCAGGAAAAAAAAAGTTGGAGCTAGGGTGTGTGATGGTGGTGCTGCTGTGCCTATTTGGCAGGACAGTGGATTAAACAAGGCCTCTCGTGTGTCAGGCAAGTGACCACCACTCTGCTCCACTCCTCTTTCTTTCGACTGTAATTTTGTGTGTATGTGTGGGTGTAAGCACATGCACCACAGAAGAGCAGGAACCTGCAGAGGTCAGAAGAGACAGGGGTTAGAAACAGTTGGTTATGGCCATCATGTGGGTACCGGGAACCCAGCCTGGGTCTTCTGTAAGTACCACAAGCACTCTTAGCGACTGAGCCATCTCCCCACCCCTCTATTTTTACTTTTTATTTTGAGACATGGTTGCTGAGGCGGGCTTTGAACTCAGTCTGCCACACAGGCCTTTAGAGTTAGGGTCTTCCGTCTCGGTCTTGTGAGTAGCTGGATGACAGGCATGCACCGCTGTGGCCATAAATTTAGGGCTTTTAATAATTCTTTTAAAAGACAAGATCTCCTGAGTAAATTGGGAGCATGGGGACCAAAAGAGAGGGCAGAAGGGGAGGGGGAGGAAGAGAGGGGAGCAGAGAAAAATATATAGCTCAATAAAAACAATAAAAAAAATTTTAAAGGGAAAAAAATCATTTTTTAAAATACTCATGACAGTAAGAAATAATAACTAGTGGGTACCAGGCGTTTTCTAGGCACTTTGGTTTCTATATTATTAATAACTATTTCCTCTTTAGTTTCAGTTGAAAGGTCTCAGCAGGATACACTCATCATCGGCTTAATAGGTCTTTGAAATATGTCATATAGTTTCTTTTCTTTTTTGTTTCTGTTTTGTTTTGTTTAAATTTTTTAGGGACAGGATCTCACTATGGACAGCTCTGGCTGTTCTAGAACTTATGTAGACCAGGCTGGCCTCAAACTCACAGAGATCCATCTGCTTTTGCACCCCAAGTGCTGGGGTTAAGGGTGTGTGCCACAAGTCCCTGCTCTTCGTTTGCTTTCTGTTGGTGCAATAAACACCACCACCAAAACCAACTTGGGGAAGAAAGCTTTATTTCATTATACGTCTGCAGTCCACCATGAAGGGAAGGCGAGGCAAGAACTCAGGGTGGAAACTGAAGCCCAGGCCACTGGCTTCCTTGTGGTGGCTAGTCTGCCCTGCAGACACCATTCCCGACCTCCTGCACAGGAGTGGCGCCACCCACGGCAGGCTGCACCCTCCCACATCACTCATCAATTAGAAATGCCCACCGGCCAATCTGATGGTGGCATTTTCTTTCTTTCTTTCTTTCTTTTTTGGTTTTTCGAAACAGGGTTTCCCTGTAGTTTTAGAGCCTGTCCTGGAACTAGCTCTTGTAGACCAGGCTGGCCTCGAACTCACAGAGATTGACCTGCCTCTGCCTCCCAAGTGCTGGGATTAAAGGCGTGCGCCACCACCGTCTGGCTATGATGGTGGCATTTTCTTAGTTGAGTTTCCCTCATCTCAGATGATAACCTGGCTTGTGAAAAGTTAACAAGACAATAACCAGTTGCACTCACAGCAACTCAGTTTAAGTCAAGAACATTTCCCCACCTCAGAAGGACTGAACTTCAAAGGTCGAGTGCTTGCCTAGCATGCAAAAGACTGTGAGTTTGACCCCCAGCCCCACCAAATGCCTGAGTTTATATTAGAAAATAAATGACTCAGCACTGTGCGGTGCTCTCTAGGAGGACCAGGGTCAGTTCCTAAGGTTTGGGACAGGCAGCTCACAGTCACCCATAACTCCAGGTCCAGGGGCAACTGATGACTCTTGCCTCATCAGACACCTGCATTCATGTGAACACACACACCAACTAAAAATAAAGTAAATCTTAATTTTTAAAATGAATTTAAGACAAAAAACCATACTTGTTAAACCATAGCCCTAAGGGAGGATAATATTCATTCATTTAACTTTGAGAAAAAAATAACCGTCTCAAGCATAAAGACCCTATTCAAAGCAGAATATATTAATTCAACCTTGAAAGACAGACTAACTGGACCTTAATGAATTTGCTAATTATACTTACTTGTGTATATAATTGCTTATTCAACAAACTTTTTTAAATTAATGAATTTATTTTAATTGACCAAAAAGTTATAGATATTTATGTATACAATATGATGTTTTCAAATATGTAAACACTGTAGAATGGATAAATAATATGCATCACATGCCCATACTTCTCACAATTCGTAATAAGGGGGACACGAAGAACCTCCCATGGATGTCATCTGACAAACATATGTGACAGAGAGGCTGAGGCCACAGTCCCCACGCTTATGGACTGGGTTCCCTTGGGGCAGACAACAGCAGGACCCTGCTTGCTAAGGACTCCCTGGAGTGTGAACCCCATTGTGCCCCACACAGAGGTCAGCAGTGTAAGTGCTCCAAAGACAGAACTCTGCCCAAGACTCAGATGAGCCTTCGGGGCCTGCCTGGAAGCCCAGCCAGTGACGTGGGGAGCAAGGAAGTAGATGTAGGAGTTTAGTCAACTTCATTTAGAAGCGTGGCCGAAATGACCGATGCCAGACTATAGCACGGGTAACATGATGCTGGTTGGAGTGGTAGTAGCTTACTGGTGCATGTTTTCCAAACAGCTTGTCCTAAGCAGGCAGAATGTCCAGAGAGATGGGGTACTGGGGCTGGTGTTTTACACCAGGGAACTTGGTGAGCATTCAGCGTGCAGGAAGCAAAGGCAACCGCAGTACATAGACCTCTCTTCCTCTCCACCCTCCTTCCTTTCTTCCGGCATTACTGGGAGTTGAACCCAGTGCCTTGTGCAAGCTGAGCAAGTACTCTACCACTGAGAGGAGTCACACTAGGTTGCCAAAGTAGTTCTCCCAATTTTGATCCTCCTGGTCCCAGGTACATCTGTTGGGATTCTGGATCCTAGCATACTCCTCCTTTTCCCTCCCCTCCCCTCCCCTCCCCTCCACTTCCCTCCCCTTCCCTCTCTTTTCTTCTCTTCCTTTCTTCCTTTCCCCTTGTGTCACACTTATTAATTAAAGAATTTGTTCATTTAATATCTGTTAACTGGGTTCAGCACTGGAGAGGCAGAGGCAGGTGGATCTCTGAGTTCGAGGCCAGCCTGGTCAACAGAGTTAGTTCCAGGACAGCCAGCACTATACAGAGAAACCATGTCTTGAAAACACAAAACAAACATCTGTAAAGTGGCCCCGTGCTGAGGCAGGGTCACATTGTGTGTCTCAGTACTTATCTGTGTAGACACAACAATAACAAAATGCACGTCTGAGATGACAAGCTCATTTACACACTCATACCTGCTTTGAGATAATTCTGTTATTCAGCTCTGCCCTGAGTCAAGGCTTGCCAGGGTTCCTTGCTTTCCACCTGTGGTGGACACTGAGAAGGTCTGCCCTGTTCGCACTTTAAGACTGAGGAGTTCTGGGGGAGGGGAGTCCCTCAGTCAGTCCTCCTTTCTACCCTATTCTTCCTTCTTTGCTGAATGAACTCTGTAAAGTCTGTCTCAGAAGCTGCTTCTCTGGGAGCCTTGGCCATAGCAGGGCCTGGTGGCGCTGGATGTGGGAGAAACCCCACAGCACTGTGTTCAGGGCAGTGTTGAGGCTGCTGACTGTCTCGTTTCTTCTTGTGCACTTTCGTTGTTATTGTTGCTCTTTTTGTCGTTGTTTTTCTAAGAAAGGGTCTTGTTATATAGCACAAGGTGATCTGGAACTCCCAGAAATCCTCCTGCCTCAGCCTCCAGAGTACTGGGATTACAGACGTGACCCTCCACACCTGGTCTTTTGTACCAGGCTGGCTTTGAACTCTGGGTAGTGGAAGATAGCCTTGAGCTCTTGATCCTCCTGCTTCGACTTCACAAGTCCTGAGGTTGCAGGTGTGCACCACCATGCCAAGCTAATGTGGGTCAGGGGGTTAATTTGAGGTTTTGTGCATGCTGGGCAAGGGCTCTACCAACAACCTTTGACCTTCACTGTTCTCTATGAATCTATGAATTTTGTAGTAGGTTTCTTGCTTCCTCAAGAAAATATATTTAGCATCTGAGAGGCAGTGATAGGAGGACTTTGATTCTGAGGCTAGCCTAGACTACATAGCTCACCCCCCATCTAAAAAACTGAACAAGTACAGCAACAAATCTCATATATTCCTATTTTTATTTGCATTGCATTTATGAAGTGCTTTAAAGAAAAGAAATACAAGTATTACACTGTACTTTTTTCAGAAAAGTCTCTTTCCAGTTATATTTTTCAACACATAATTCTTATGTATTTGAGTGTATTCCTAGATATGCTTTTATATTATTGGAGTTAGTATTACAAGAAAAGTCTTTTATTAGAGTTTCCTAATTGCTTGTAGGGAAAGTCATTGCAAGAACTCTCATGAGGTTTGTATGTTCGTCTGTATAGAGCAAGCTGAGTTATTTTTAAATTTACAATTGAATACCAGTCCATGCATTTGTGTCTATAAACACACCATATGAAATAAATTATAATTTCTCTTATATAATAGCTTTTATGCCTTTCTTCCTCTCTCTCTCTCTCTCTCATAGACTTTTATTTATTCTTTGACAACTTCATATACCGAAACAATCTGCCTTACTCATATGCATCTCAATTCCTCCTCCCACAGCCCCCAGGCACCTCCTTGCTCATGTTCTCTCCTTCATTTGTGAGTAACCCCCCAAGTCTAATAGTGATGCCTGTTGGACGTTGGCTGACTTTGTTGGCTTGCTCTCATACAGGTGCTCATAGATGCATTCATTCCATGAATGCAGTGGCCATGCTGTGTCCCAAAGAGAGCATTTCATGGCACTCCCATCCATCCTCCTGTTTCAGCAATCTTTCCGCTCTTCTTCCATGATGTTCCCTGACCCTTGGTTGGGGGAAGGAGCAGAGCACAAAATGGTTCTCAGCAGTTTGACCACTTAGAAGTTTCTGCATTGACTGTGACCACTGAAGAGAGAAGCTCCTCTTTCCAAGGCCAAAGGGAACACTAATCTATGCTTATAAACATAATATTCAGAAGGCAGTTTGGCAACATGTCATTTAGCAAAACAGTAGTAATAGGTTCATCCCTAGAGCCTATGGCCCCCAAGTCATAGACTTTGGACCAGTTTTATAGTACCAGACCTGAATTCCTTCCTGTGGAGCAGGCCTCAGATCTCCTCCAAAAGCAGGTGGTTTCCCCACAACCTTCATGCCGCTACTGCACCAGCAGACACGGCTTGCTTGGCAGGTTAGTGATGTAGCATTCAGACTTTGCTTCAGTTCTGGTTAACCCACTCGCCACCTTCCTCTTCATGTCACTATTGAACCAGTGGGTACACCTGCCTTGGCTCAAACTGTTAAGTTTTCCCAGGGGCTCTTCCAGCACCTCTCTCCTCTACTTCCTGTCATATATGTTCTATTACCTCCCCTCCCTTAAGATTTCTTCCTCTTTCCCACCCGTGGGCCCTCTCTAGCTTCCTAGGCTCTTTAATTGCACAGATCTAAGGATTCTAAGCTAGGATACACTGATGAGGAAGACCCTACAGTGATGCCTTTCTAGGCCTAGGTTACTGCCCTTCAGATAATATTTTCCAGTTCCATCCATTTTCTTGCAAATTTCACATTTTCATTTTTCTTTCCTTTTTATGCATTTTTGTTTGTTTTGTTTTGATTTTTTTTTCTTAAGTTGGGTCTCTCTGTGTAGCCCTGACTATCCTGGAACTTGCTCTGTGGATCAGTCCTGTCTCAAACTCAGAAATCCACCTCCCTCTTCCTCCCTAGTGCTGAGATTAAAGGCATGTGCTACCATGCATGGCTTAATTTTATTTTTTCTTAATAGCTGTATAAAATTTCATTGTGTATATGCATTACATTTTCCTTGTCTACCATCAGTTGAGGACCATGTAAACTGATCCCACTGCCTAGCTGTTGTGAATAGAGCAACAAGGAACAGGGATGTGCAAGCTTCTCCATTGGAGGACGTGGAGTCCTTTGGCGTATGCTCAGGAGTGGTAAGGCTAGATCAGAGAGCAGCTCCACTTTTAGCTTTGTGAGACCCTCCGCACTGATCTCCATCCTGCGGCTGAGATTTTCCACAAACTTTCTCTATTCTTTTAGAACCAGTGGTGCAGACTGGCTTCGCTTCAGTTCTCTTTACTGAATTCCTTTTCTGTATCATCCATCACCTCCTTTATTCACTCAGCTGATTTATGTCTTTCAGCTTATTATTTTGAATTCTACATCTGGGATTTCATCTAACTTATTCTCACTAGATGGCATAGCTATAGGATTAATAATTTTTAAAGTGTTGTGCTCTGTTGTTTTCTCATGTTTCTTATGTTATTACATGGATATTTGAGCATCCAATGTTATATCTTTGCTTGACTTAATTTTTATTAACTATATATGCTTTTAGTTGACATATTTGCAACATCCAGATGGGATTTGTATGTGGTAATGATGAGTTTAGAAAGCGATTCCTGAGGCCGGAGATTCATGTGCCTGGTTTAAGTTATATCTCATTGTCTGTGTAGGATATTACTTGGGAGAGCAAGCAGAGTTGGACGGTATCACTGTTATGCAATTGTCATAGTAGCCAATTTATAACATTAGTCTCCTAGTCTTCAATAAACTGTTGAAGAATAAACAACCAAGAATACTATGTTATATACTCAGACTTGAGTAATTAGATTAAGAGTAAGAAGTAGGTGAGAATCAACGGATTAAGTGCTACATTGACTTTAAAATGATAGATTGGATAGGGATCAAGTATTAGATCAATATTAAAAGACAAGGCAGGTAAGGATAAGGATTAAACATTAGATAAATTTTGAAGAAAAGAAAAAAAATCAAAGTCAGTAAAGTAAGAGAGGAAAATTGGGATACTGTTAGGGTCTATAGATTTTGGGTATTATCAAAGTATAGAAGGTTCAAACTAAGACATAAAGAGAGGAGGGGATAAGGACAGGAGAAGGAAAGTTGTAGAGAAAAGGGGGGAGTATATGAGATGTAGCTGACGAGAATAATAAAGAAGGCCCTGCAGGAAACTGGACAGAGAACACATACAGGTCCCCAGACCCAGACAAAAGCAAATGACCACGAGACACATACGGAGACAGTCACCGATGGAAATGGGAAATTTAGAAGAACACTGAAGGAATGAATGGTTGGCATAGCTGCCGTGACTTGAAAGGTGAGTTCTTGGATCCCTATGGCTCTAGCAGGCCCCATGTGATGATTCATGGCGGAGAGGAGAGTGGGCCTCTAAAGCCCTGGTGGCTATGGGCTCTCTGGGGCAGCAGGCCAGAGGCTGCTTCCCAGGTCTTCTCTGGTCCTGTGTTTTCTCAGGTTTTCTGACGTCTGATCAGAGTTTCTGCATACTTAGTTGAATTTTGGGGATGGTACCACCAGCAGGAAACGAAGGAAACAGGACTGATTCACTGTCCAGAGCAGCTCAGACATGGAGCCCTGTATTTTCTGGAGTTGTTTGGTCAGAGATAGGTAGACAAAGAGTTTGATCTGTAAAATGTGAGTGGAGCTCACAATGTTAGCTTTCTAATGGCACGGATTTCCTATATTATTGTGGTCTTAACCCACCTACATAGATCTTTTCGGTGACGAAGAGCACCAGAGGTCACCTCCCAGTTGTAATTTCCTAATAAACTACATTGTGCGCGAAACTCAATGTTAACCACCTAAAGGCAGTTGGTGTGCATCCTAAGGCCACGCATCCTAAGAGTATTTGAAATACTGAGTTTAGAATAAAGTAATGTGAGGGGGTGGGAATTCAATTATTGGTACAATTCTGTTCCATCTAAACTAAAGAGGATAAGCCAGGGGTGGTGACATCGACTTATAATTCTGGGACTAGGAAGGCTAAAGCAGGGGGATACCAAGTTTGACACCTTTCTGGACTACAGGAGGATTTCAGGTTCACCCTAGACAACTTAGAAAGAGCCTGTCTCAACACACAAATGAGGATGTAGCTCCACTGAGAGGCCACGATGATTGGGGTAAAGTTATTTAGCGGCATCAATTTTCAGACCCTGGAACGACTTGCTTTTTTTCTTCAGATACCCTCTTTAAGGACACAAATCTAAGTTTGAGAATCTATAGATTACCTTTGAACCATAGAAGACCTTTGAATTTTTTTTATTTATACCAGCCATGGTGTTCAGAAGACTAAGATACTCTATGGTGCCCTGGGCACACATCACCAAAGTATGTTTAGAGGACGAAGCAAACAATCTCAGAGTCAGAAAAATCCAAGGTCTCTTTGCAGAGCGGGAGTGAGGAGAATTCAGTTGTTCTGCTCTGAGAATGAAGGCTGTAAACTACAAGTGCGGAGATACCACTCCTTTCTTGCTTGTTTGCTTTTCCGGCTGGCCTCAAACTCTGTGTGCTTAAGTACAACCTTGAATTCAGGTCATCCGCCCTCTCCCAGCCAAGTGCTGTTAGGATTAGAGGCTTGTTCCACCATACTCAATTAAGGTGATGCTGGGGACCCTAACCCATGGCTTCATGTATCACAGGCAAGCGTTGTAGCAGCTGACCTCCCTCCTCAGGCCCTAGCCTACTCAAGATTTGACAACCAACATTTCAGGCAACATAATCTCTGGGGATGGAGAGATGCTTCAGTGGTTAAGAGCACCAGCTACTCTTCCAAAGGACTTGGGTTCAATTCTCAGCACCCATAAGGCAGCTGACTGTAATTCCAGTTCCAGGGATCTGATATCTTCACACCATTCAAGTAAAATAAAGTTAAATAAATTATTTTAAAAAGCATAATCCCCAAATACCCACCACAGCGGGCCTTTTGCATTTTTAAATTGTGTGTGCAGAGGGTCAGTTAAAGGTTTTACACAGTAATTTTAGCCAAATACACTCTTTATTGTCCCTTTCTGATTTAGGGCAACAAAACATGTGTATGCTATAAGCCTAGACACTGTGTGCCTGCAATATTCAGACAGCTCAAATAGACGGAGAGCCCGAGGGTTGGGAGGTTGCAGGGAGAGCTTTCTGGAACATCTGGCTTGTCCATGCAGAAGGTGAGCTCTGCTCTCACGCACAGGAAACTGAGTTCATAGCTGACTACCCGCTCCCAGTTACAATTTGCCATTCACTCTTCGTACTGCCTGTCAAGGTGCCCAGTGTACCTTTAATGGACGGTTGAGTGCATCTCAGCCTTTCCAAAGGGATGAAGGAATCTGAGATTGAAACAACAAAACCGCCCCTTTCCCTCTGCCCTAGAACCTGCAGTGCCTGAGGAAGGTGAGAGGCCTCTGTAGAGCCTTCCTCCCTGGCAGGCACAGGCTAGCCCCACCCCACCCCCTTAGCCAGTGCCTAGGGCGCAGCCTCCAGGACAGCAGGTGTTTTCAGTTCTGAAAGAGAGCTGAACTCCAAGTGTCTTAGAGAACAGGTAAGGCGACCTTCAAGTTTGATTAAACACTGGGATCCAGGTTCCGTGGCTGAGGGCTGAGGAACAAGGGAACATAGTTATCCTTTCAAATCACGCATAGTTTGTTGTTGTTTTGTTTTGTTTTCCTAGACAAAGTTTCTCTGTGTAGCCCTGGCTGTCTTAGAACTTACCCTGTAGACCAGGCTGGCTTCCACCTCAGAGATCCGCCTGCCTCTGGCTCCCCAGTGCTGGGATTAAAGGCCTGTGCTACCACCGCCTACGTAGACTTTTTTTTCCAAGCGTCTGCTTACTTTCATGATTTCTTCTTGTTGTTGTAGGATTAGGGATTAAGTCTTTTTATTTATTTGCAAAGATGTTTTTATAATAAGGTTTATAAATTTTTTAAATGTATTTGGGGGGGAAAAAAGGAATGGAGGCCAAGTATTAATGGCACATGCCTTTAGTCCCAGCACTCAGGAGGCAAAGACAGGCAGATCTGAGTTTGAGGCCAGCCTGGTCTACAGAGTGAGTTCTAGAACAGCCAGGGCTACACAGAGAATGCCCCGCCCCAGCTTCTCTCTCTCTCTCTCTCTCTCTCTCTCTCTCTCTCTCTCTCTCTCTCTCTCTCTCTCAAAACAAAAGCAAGCAAGCAAGCAACCAAACAAACAAACAAAAAACCTCCTGAGTGCTGGGATTAAAGGCATGCACCACCGCTGTCCAGCTTTTTTTAATCTTTAATTATGTGTATTGTGTGAGCATGTGCTTGTAAATATGGGTAGGGCGGTAGTGAGGTTTGCAACACACTGGGAACCAGGTACTGGGAACTGAGCTTGGGTCCTCTGTAGGAGCAGTTTGTGTGCTTAACCAAATAGTGAGCCATCTCTCCATCCTCACAGACTCATTCTTTTATTTAATTCTTTTTTTAATTGATTTTTATTGAGCTCTACTTTTTTCCCTCCCTGCCTCTCCCCTCCCCTTCAACCCTCTCTCAAGGTCCCCATGCTCCCAATTTACTCAGGAGATCTCATCTTTTTCTACTTCCCATGTAAATTAGGTCTATGTAAGTCTCTCTTAGGGTCCTCATTGTTGTCTAGGTTCTCTGGGATTGTGATTTGTGAGCTGGTTTTCTTTGCTCTATGTTTAAAAACCACCTATGAGTGAGTACATGTGATAATTGACTTTCTGGGTCTCCTCACTCAAAATGATGTTTTCTAGCTCTATCCATTTTCCTGCAAATTTCAAGATGTCATTATTTTTTTTCTGCTGTGTAGTACTCCATTGTGTAAATGTACCACATTTTCCTTGTCCATTCTTTGGCCGAAAGGCATTTAGGTTGTTTCCAGGTTCTAGCTATGACAAACAAAGCTGCTATGAACATAGTTGAGTACATGATTGAGCATCCTTTGGGTATATACCCAAAAGTGGTATTACTGGGTCTTGAGGAAGGTTGTTTCCTAATTTTCTGAAAAATCACCACACTGACATCCAAAGGGGTTGTACCAGCTTGCATTCCCTCCAGCAATGTGGAAGTGTTCCCTTTTCCCCACAACCTCTCCAGCATAAATTGTCATCAGTGTTTTTGATCTTGGCCATTCCTACAGGTGTAAGATGGAATCTCAGAGTTGTTTTGATTTGCATTTCTCTGATGGCTAAGAATGGTAAACATTTCCTTAAGTGTCTTTCAGCCATTTTAGATTCCTCTGTTGAGAGTTCTCTGTTTAGGTCTGTACCCCATTTTTAAAAATAGATTATTTCTTCTTTTGATGACCAATTTCTTGAGTTCTTTGTATATTTTGGAGATCAGACCTCTGTCTGATGTGGGGTTAGTGAAGATTTTTTTACCATTCTGTAGGTTGTCGTTTTGTCGTCTTGACTGTGTCCTTTGCTTTACAGAAGCGTTTCAGTTTCAGGAGGTCCCATTTATTAATTGTTTCTCTCAGTGTCTGTGCTACTAGGGTTATGTTTAGGAAGTGGTTCCCTGTGCCAATGTGTTCAAGTGTACTTCCACTTTCTCTTCTGTAAGTTTCAGTGTGGCTGGGTTTATGTTGAGGTCTTTGATCCATTTGGACTTTAGTTTTGTGTATGGTGATAGATATGGGTCTATTTTTAGTCTTCTACATGTTGATATCCAGTTATGCCAGCACCATTAGCATAACACATGTTAAACATGTTTTCTTTTTTCCATTTGATATTTTTTGTTTCTTTGTCAAAAATCAGGTATGTGTATTAATATCCAGGTCTTCAGTTCGGTTCCATTGGTCCTCCTGTCTGTTTTTATGCTAATACTAGGCTGTTTTCAGTACTGTAGCTCTGTATTAGAGTTTGAAGTCAGGGATTGTGATGCCTCCAGAAGTTCTTTTATTGGACAGGATTGTTTGGGCTATCCTGGGTTTTTTGCTTTTCCATATGAAGTTGAGTACCGTTCTTTTAAGGTCTGTGAAGAATTTTGCTGGGATTTTGATGGGCATTGCATTGAATCTGTAAATTGCTTTCAATAAGATTGCTATTTTCACTATGTTATTCTACATACCCAAGAGCATGGGAGATCTTTCCAGTTCCTGGTGTCTTCTTCAATTTCTTTCTTTAAAGATTTAAAGTTCCTGTCATACAAGTCTTCCACATGTTTGGTTAGAGTTACTCCAAGTTATTTTATGCTATTTGTGGCTATTGTGAAGGGTGATGTTTCTCTGATTTCTTTCTCAGCCCTTTTATCAGCTGTGTACAGGAGGGCTACTGATTTTTTTGAGTTAATCTTGTATCCTGCAATATTACTGAAAGTGTTTAGGAGTTGTAGAAGTTCCTTGGTAGAATTTTTGGGATCACTTATGTAAACTATCATATCATCAGCAAACAGTGAGAGTTTGACTTCTTCTTTTCCAATTTGTATCCCCTGGATCTCCTTTTGGTGTCTTATTGCTCTAGCTAGAACCTCAAGAACTATATTGAATAGATATGGAGAGAGTGGACAACCTGTCTTGTTCCTGATTTCAGTGGGATCGCTGGGAGTTTCTCTCCATTTAGTCTGATGTTGGCTGTTGCCTTGCTGTATATTGCCTTTATTATGTTTAGGTATGTTCCTTGTATCCCTGCTCTCTCCAAGACCTTTATCATGAAGGGATGTTGTATTTTGTCCAATGCTTTTTCTGCATCTAATGAGATGATCATGTGATTTTTATTTTTCAGTTTGTCTATATGGTGGATTACATTGACCGATTTTCATATGTTGAACCATCCCTGCATCTGTGGGATGAAGCTGACTTAGTCATGGTGGATGATGGTTCTGATGTGTTCTTGGATTCTATTTGCCAGTATTTATTGAGTATTTCTGCATCAATGTTCATGAGTGAGATTGGTCTGTAATTCTCTTTCTTGTAATTCTGTGGTTTAGGTATCAAGGTAATTGTAGCCTCATAAAAAGAGTTTGGCAATGTTCCTTCTGTTTCTATTATGTGAAATAATTTGGGGAGTGTTGGTGTTAGTTCTTCTTTGAAAATCTTGTAGAATTCTGAGCTGAAACAATCTGATACTAGGCTTTTTTTGGTTGGGAGTCTTTTGATGACTTTCTATTTCTTCAGTTTTAGGTCTGTTTAATTTGCTTATCTGGTCTTGATTTAATTTTGGTAAGTGATATTTATCCAGAAAGTTGTCCATTTCCTTTATGTTTTCCAATTTTGTGGAGTACAGGTTTTTGAAATATGACCTGATGATTCTCTGTATTTCCTCTGTGTCTGTTGTTATGTCCCCCTTTTCATTTCTGATTTTGTTAATTTGGATATTCTCTCTCTGCCTTTTGGTTAGTCTGGATAAAAGTTTGACTATTTTGTTGATTTTCTCAAAGAACCAACTCTTTGTCTCATTGATTCTTTGTATTGTTTTCTTTGTTTCTATTTTGTTGATTTCAGCTCTCAATTTGATTATTTCCTGCCTTCTAGTTCTCTTAGGTGAGTTTGCTTCTTTTTGTTCTAAAGTTTTCAAATGTTCTGTTAATTCACTAGTGTGGGATTTTTCCAGCTTCTTTATGTAGGCATTTAGTGCTATGAACTTGCCTCTTAACACTGCTTTCATTGTGTCCCATAAATTTGGGTATGTTGTGTGGTCATTTTCATTGAATTTTAGGGAGTCTTTAATTTTTCCCTATATTTCTTCCTTGGCCCATTGATGATTCAGGTGAGCATTGTTTAATTTCCATGTGTTTGTGAACTTTCTGGAATTAGTGCTGCTGTTGAATTCTAGTTTTATACCATGGTGATCTGATAAGATACATGGGGTAATTCCAATTTTTTTGTTTTTGTTGAGGTTTGTTTTGTTACCGAGTATGTGATCAATTTTTGAGAAGGTTCCATGAGGTGCTGAGAAGAAGGTATATTCTTTTCTGTTTGGATGGAATATTCTATAGATGTCTGTTAAGTCAATTTGAGTCATAACATCTGTTAGTTCCCTTATTTCTCTGTTCATGTTTTGTATGACTAACCTGTCCAGTGGTGAGAGGGGAGAGTTGAAGTCTCCCACTATCAGTGTGTGGGGTTTATTGTATGATTCAAGCTTTGGAAGTGTTTCTTTCACATATGTGGGTGCCCTTGTATTTGAAGCATAGATGTTCAGTATTGAGATTTCCTCTTGGTGGATTTTTCCTGTTACTAATATGAAATGTTCTTCTTTGTCTCTTTTTATTGATTTTAGTTTGAAGTCTATTTTGTTAGATTTAGGATAGCTACACCTGCTTGTTTCTTAGGTCCATTTTATTGGAAAACTTTTTCCCAACCCTTTACTCTGAGATGATGTCTGTCTTTGAGGTTGGGGTATGTTTCTTGTACACAGAAGAAGGATGGATTCTGTTTTCATATCCAATCTGTTAGCCTGTGCTTTTTTATAGGTGAGTTGAGTCCATTTATATTAAGGGATATTAATGACCAGTGATTGCTATCTCCTGTTAATTTAGTTTTCATTGTTTGTGATGTTAATTTGTGCATTTTTCCCTTCTTTGGGATTTGCTGCTATGAGACCATCAATTGTCTGTGTTTTTGTTGGTTTGTTGGAAAACTTCCTTGGGTTGTAGTTTTCCTTCTAGTATTTTGTGTAGGGCTGGGTTTGTGGCTAGGTATTGGTTAAATCTGGGTTCTTCATGAAATATCTTGTTTTGTCCTTCTATGGTGATCGAAAGTTTTGCTGGATATAGTAGTCTGGGCTGGCATCTGCATAATGCTTGACCAGGACCTTCTGGCTTTCACTGTCTCCAATGAAAAGTCTGCTGTAATTCGATAGGTCTGCTTTTATATGTTAATTGGTCTTTTTCCTTTGCAGCTCTTAATATTCTTTCTTTACTCTGTATGTTTAGTGTTTTCATTATTATGTAGCGAAGGGACTTTTTTTGATGCAGTTTATTGGGTGTTCTGTAAGCTTCTTGTATCTGCATATGCATATCTTTCTTTAGGTTGGGAAAGTTTTCTTCTATGATTTTGTTAAATATATTTTCTGTGCTTTTGAGTTTGACATCTCCTTCTATACCTATTTTTCTTAGGTATGGTCTTTACACGGTGTCCATATTTCCTAGATATTTTGTTTTAAGCTTTTGTTAGATTTAATGTTTTCTTTGACTGACGAGTCTATTTCCTTTATTGTATCTTCAGCACTTGAGATTCTTCTTCCATCTCTTGTATTCTGCTGTTCATGCCAGAGTTGTAGTTCCTGATCGTTTTCCTATGATTTCTATTTCTATAATCCCTTGCCTTGTGTTTTCTTTATTGTCTCTATTTCAGTTTTCAAGTCTTGAATAGTTTCTTTAATATGTTTGATTGCTTTTTCTTGGTTTTCTTTAAGGGATTTGCTGATGTCTTCCAATTTTTTGTTTGTCATACTCAATCTTACAAGTGGGCATTTGACTGAGCCTTAAGAATTTCTTTTGGAGATCCTTTGCCCATTGCATAATTCCTCTCCCTTTCCCTTTCCATCCTTCTATTGTTCCTGTTTAAATGCAAAAATAGGGCCAGCGAGATGGCTCGGTGGGTAAAGGCACTTGTTGCTAAAACCCAGTTACCTGAATTCAATCCCTAGGACTCGTGGAAAGGAAGAGGGAGAGAATGGACTCGACAGAGTCATCCTCTGACTTCCACATGTGTACTGTGGAATGCACACATAACAATAAAACTAAAAATTTTTAATGGAAATATATATGCATACTTAAAGGGAAAAACAACCATTTGACTTGAGCTGCTACCTACAGTACCAGCATCAAAGTGGTTGACTTGCTAAGAGGCGCGTCTTGTCATTAGCATGAACAGAGGCCTGTTTTCCAGGCTATGGGTGAAGATGGATGTTCTTCATTCTCATAAACCCATGGCAGTACCTGTATGTTGATTCATACTCTAAGTTGGCCACACTGTCGCTTGTGTAAGTCCAGCCACCAACAGCTGCCAGGTGTGGGGGGGAGCTGAAGACAACCTGCCTTGCAGGCAGTCATGTGCCGGCACATAATTCTCAATGCTCAGGCGATTCAAAACTGCTCTGATCTAGTCTGGCAATCCTGGGTTATAATCTAGTGAACATGGTGAACATTTAACTTGAGAGGTTTTCTGTGAAGATCTCAGTTTCCTCCTCTGGTCCCAGAGGAGGACCATGTTATCTGTGTTGACTATCACTTGTGTAACTGGTTTGTTTTTTTTTTTTTTAACTTTCAACTTTTACTCTTTTGGGGGGCCCACCACCCAGCTCCCAAATAAATCACACATGGAGGTTGATTATCATTTATAATTGCCCAACCTTAGCTTGGTTTATTTCTTGCCAGCCTTTCTTAAATTATCCTATTTGCCTTTCACCTCTGGGCCTTTTTCTCTGCTTATATCTTTCACTTTCACTCCATGGCTGACCATGGCTGGCAGTGTAGTTAGGCAGCAGGCCCCTACCAGCCTCCTCTCCTTCCCGTCTTGCTCCTCCTTCTCTTCTTGATCCTTGATCACTTCTCCTCCTATTTTATGCTCTCTGCCCGCCAGCCCTGCCTATCCTTTCTCCTGTCCAGCTATTGGCCATTCAGCTCTTTATTAGACCAATCAGTTGTTTTTAACAGGCAAAGTAACACAGCTTCACAGAGTTAAACAAATGCAACATAAAAGAATGCAGCACATCTTTGGATCATTAAACAAATTTTCCACAGCATAAACACATGTACCACATCTTAAAATAATATTCTACAACATACCTGAGAGAAACCAACTTAATGAGAGGGTATGGATACCACCTAAGGCCTGATCTTGCACCCCTACCCCAGAACAGGGCACTGCCTAGCATCCCACAGGAAGTTACATGGCAACCTCTAGATAGTGAACCCAATTCCTGCTCCTGAGAAGAGGTGCAGACATGGGGAGTTTCTCACCCAGGCAGAGGTTCACAAGTGTAGCTGTCCATAGAATCACTTGACGAGTGCGAAATTCTGCCACTGCCTTGGACGCACTGCAGTCGGATGAGTTCAGCATCTCTGGGAATGGAGCCTTGTAATCAGCAATCAGTGGGTTTGAGGAATCCTCCACGGTTACCGCCACCTGAAGAGAACCAATTGCAGCAGCTGATATGAGGGTTAAATCGGCCCAGGGTTCAGGATCACCCAGCACAGTAGCTTCCCTCTAAAAGCTTTTTCCATCCTCCTTTAGGCTTGTCCTTCATAGCTCATATACACAAATAACACCGGACTAGGAGACCTTGAATTCTACAACTAAAATTTATGCGCACTTGATTGTTATTGCCTATGGCCACCACACACACCATTTTATGTAGGTGACACATGAATGCATTGAAGTGGAAGCTGCCAGGAGCTGGGTATAGTGGGCACTTACCATAATCCCAACACTGT
Source organism: Ondatra zibethicus (assembly GCA_004026605.1). Classification (NCBI taxonomy): domain Eukaryota; kingdom Metazoa; phylum Chordata; class Mammalia; order Rodentia; family Cricetidae; genus Ondatra; species Ondatra zibethicus. The sequence goes on along the minus strand of PVIU01006314.1, from coordinate 54,530 downwards.
CAAGACGGAGGCAGGAGGACCAAGAGATCAACAGCAGCCAAGGAAGAATAGTTGTCTATACAAAAGAAAAGTTGCTTGATTTGTTTGGTTTGGTTTTGTTTTATGGCTGTTGCTTCCCTCTGATCAAAATCACTCCTTTCAGCAGGCTAGACTTAAGTGTTCTGCATATAATCCTGTTTCGCCATGTCTGTTTCAACCCAGTGTCATTGCTCTGTGGAAATCAGTGTTGGCGTTACTGGCCCAAGGGTACGTCCTGTCTGACCCCTTCTGGACTCTGCTCCCTTTCTCACCTTTCAGCTCTCCAATATTAGCATCACTGCTACCCAGCGTTTATAAAGTATGCCTCTTTAGAGAACCCATTTAGACTCTCAACTCTTGGAAAGCAAATCTCAATTGTTTTACCCTCATTTATAGTTATTTTTCCCATTGCTGAAAGGTGTTGACCTACGCTCATTATGAATTCTGGACAGCAATAGTCTCTTCACATCCGCAGACCTCCACACCTTCGCCTCTGAAGCAATGAGGTCAGAGTGGGGACACATGGCTTCCATCCCAGCACACGGAGGCAGAGGCAGGCAGATCTCAGGGAATTTGAGGACAACTTGGATTACCTGAGTTCCAGGAAAGGCTACACAGTGAGACCCTGTCTCCAATAAATAAACTGCAGCAGAGGTGCTGCGTGCCTTTAATTCTACCACTCGGGAGGCAGAGGCAGGCTGATCTCTGAGGCCAAACTGGTCTACAAAGCAAATTCCAGGTCAGCCAGGGCTACACACAGAGAAACACTATCTACAAAAACAAAACTAAATAAATTAATTAAATGAAATGCTGAGAAGAAATGAAAGCCAAGCTTTATCCAGTTCTCTAGCCGTCGACTCAAGCCTTCTGCTTATTACCAAGTCCATAATAACCAGCCTGCATGAGTTAAGTGCTGTGGCCATGGCAGCTCTTACAAAGGAAAGCATGGTTGGGACTGGCCCTCAGGTTCTAATGTTTAGTCCACTGTGGTCACAAAGGGAAGCATGGCAGCGCTCAGCAGTCAGGTGCTGCAGAAAGAGCTCAATAGCAGGCAGCAGGGAGAGAGACCACAGCCTGGCTTGAGCTTCTGAAACCTCAATAGCCACCCCCAGGGACACACCTAATCCAGCAAGGCCATGCCTCCTAACAGTGCTTTTAGGACAGAATCTTGCTATGTAGTCCAGGCTGCCCCAAGCCCCATGATTCTCCTGTCTCAGTTTCCCAAGAGGTGTGTGACATCATGCCCAGCTGGTATTGTATTGGTTTGGTTTGTGTTTGCTCTGTTTTAAACAGAACATACTAAGCTTATGACACAGACTTAAATGAGTTCTAACAAGGACTGGAGAGCTTGTTTCAACTCTTGAAGTAATCCCGAGCACCATGGTTCCAGGGGCCTCTGGATGAAATTGCCACCATTAGCCTCAAAATGTGCTTCAGGATTCAAGACTATAAGGATATAATGGTGAGCACAGAGAGAGCCGGAGGAAACAAGCTCCACCAGGAGCAGAAGCCAGGAGCAAATCCAGCCCTGGGGGCCAACCCAGTCCTGGGACACTGGCAGACCAGGATTGAGCCAACGACCTGACTAAGAGTCCGCGACCTCCACCGGAACTGGCGTAGGACTGAACCAGTTACCTAAGACAAAGAGAGAACAAGCTCCACCAGGAGCAGAAGCCAGGTGCAAACCTGGTCCCGGAACATGAATGGATCAGGATTGAACCAGTGACCAGATCCAGAGTCAGAGATGGCCACCAGAACAGGTCTAACTCCAAGCCAGGGACTTCTGCAAGAGGAAATACAGACCAAGATTTACAGAAACAGATCAAAGCCAGCAGCCTAGACCAAAGTAGGCTTGAAACAGCAAACTCCAAGGGAACAGACAAAAGCACAAGAGCATTGAGCTACCTCCAGGAACAGGAATAACCAATGGGGTAACTAGAACTATGACACTGACTGTACCACGAGGAACACCATCTTAGCTTTCAATCTACTGGCACCTGAGATTCAACAGAAACTCAGACAGCACCAACCACACCTACTAGAGGAAAAGATGAGTAGGAAACGTAAGATCACAAGTTACACCACAAAGAGCAACACAATACCAGTGAAACCCAAACACCCTACAAAAGTAAGACCTGAACAACCAAATATGGATGACCCAGAAGAAAATGATCTAAAAAATAACCACAAGAGAATATCTGAAATTCTTAAAGATGAAATGAGAAATTACCTTAAAGAAATGGAAGAAAAAACAAACAAAAAATTGGAAGATATCAGCAAATCACTTAAAGAAAACCAAGAAAAAGAACTCAAACATATAACAGAAACTATTCAGGACTTGAAAACTAAGATAGAAAAAAATAAAGAAAACACAAGCCGAAGGAATTATAGAAACAGAAATTATGAGGAAAAGAGCAGGAACCACAAATGCAAGTACAAACAACAGAATACAAGAAATGGAAGAGAGAATCTCAAGTGCAGAAGATAAAATAGAGGAAATAGACTCATCAGTTAAAGAAAACGGTAAATCTAACAAAAGCTTAACCCAAAATATCCATGCAGAATGGGGCAACATAAAAAGGCCAAATCTTAGAATAATAGGTATGGAAGAAGGAGAAGAAAGTCAACTCAAAGGCACGGAAAATTTATTTAACAAAGTCATAGAAGAAAACTTTCCCTACCTAAAGAAAGATATGCCTATGAAGATACATAAGAAGCTTGCAAAACACCAAATAGACTGGATCCAAAAAAAAAGTTCTTTTGCCACATACTAATCAACACACTAAACATACAGAATAAAGAAAAAATATTAAGAACTGGTGTGGGAAAATTGTCTGTATTCTGTCAATCATGTTTTAAATAAATGCTGATTGGCCAGGCAGGAAATATAGGTGGGACAACCAGACAGGAAGTAAATGTGGGGCCAGAAGAACAGGAGTATTCGGGGAAGAAGGAAGCTCCTTCCCCACTCCAGCCCAGACCACCGATGGATGTGACCTGCCCCGCTGAGAAAGGTACTGAGCCATGTGGCTAACATAGATAAGGATAATGGGCTATATAAGTTATAAGAGCTAATACAAAGCCTGAGCGAATGGGCCAATCAGTTTATAACCTAATGTAGACTCTGTGTGATTTTCTCTGGGACTTGCCGGCTGGGGGAACTGGGCAGGACAAAAACCCCGACAAGCAGGCCCTCATGATACAAAGAGCTGCAAAGGAAAAAGGACAAGTAACATATAAAGGTAGACCTACCAGAATTACACCTGACTTCTCAGTGGAGACAATGAAAGCCAGAAGGTCATGGTCAAGCATTATGCAGACATTGAGAGACCACGGATGCTAGCCCAGGCTACTATACACAGCAAAACTATGGATCACCATAGAAGGACAAAACAAGATATTCCATGACAAATCTAGATTTCACCAATACCTAGCCACAAACCCAGCCCTACACAAAATACTAGAAGGAAAACTCCAACCCAAGAAAGATGGCTACACCAACAAAAACACGCACAATTGATGATCTCATTACAGCAAATCCCGAAGATGAAAAAAAGCACAAAATAACATCAACAATGATGAAAACCAAATTAACAGGAGATAGAAACCACTGTTCATTAGTATCCCTTAATGTAAATGGACTCAACTGTCCCATAAAAAGGCCCAGGAAAACAGATTGGATACAAAAACAGAATCCATCCCTCTTCTGCATACAAGAAACGCATCTCAACTTCAAAGACAGACATCGTCTCAAAGTAAAAGGGTGGGGAAAAATATATCAATCAAATGGACCTAAGAAACAAGCAGGTGTAGCTGTCCTAAATCTAACAAAATAGACTTCAATTAAAATCAGTCAAAAGAGACAAAGAAGGACATTTCATATTAGTCACAGGGAAAATCCATCAAGGGGAAATTTCAATACTGAACATCTATGCTCCAAATACAAGGGCACCTTCATATGTGAAAGAAACACTTCCAAAGCTTAAATCATATATTAAACCCCACACACTGATAGTGGAAGACTTCAACACTCCCCTCTCACCACTGGACAGATCAATCAGACAAAAAATGAACAGAGAAATAAGAGAACTAACAGATGTTATGACTCAAATGGACTTAACAGACATCTATAGAATATTCCATCCAAACAGAAAAGAATATACCTTCTTCTCAGCACCTCCTGGAACCTTCTCAAAAACTGACCACATACTCTGTAACAAAACAAAACTCAACAAATAAAAAAAAAAATTGGAATAACCCAATGTACCTTATCAGATCACCATGCTTTAAAACTAGAAGGCAACAGCAATACTAATTCCAGAAAACCCACAAACACATGGAAATTAAACAATGCTCATCTGAATCGTCAATGGGTCAAGGAAGAAATAAAAGGGGAAATTAAAGAATTCTTAAAATTAAATGAAAATGACCACACAACATACCCAAATTTATGGGACACAATGAAAGCAGTGTTAAGAGGCAAGTTCATAGCACTAAATGCCTACATAAAGAAGCTGGAAAAATCCCACACTAGTGAATTAACAGAACATTTGAAAACTTTAGAACAAAAAGAAGCAAACTCACCTAAGAGAACTAGAAGGCAGGAAATAATCAAATTGAGAGCTGAAATCAACAAACAAGAAAAAAAATAAACAATACAAAGAATCAATGAGACAAAGAGTTGGTTCTTTGAGAAAATCAACAAAATAGACAAACCTTTATCCAAACTAACCAAAAGGCAGAGAGAGAATATCCAAATTAACAAAATCAGAAATGAAAAAGGGGACGTAACAACAGACACAGAGGAAATACAGAGAATCATCAGGTCATATTTCAAAAATCTGTACTCCACAAAATTGGAAAACTTAAAGGAAATGGACAACTTTCTGAATAAATATCACTTACCAAAATTAAAACAAGACCAGACAAGCAAATTAAACAGACCTAAAACTGAAGAAATAGAAACAGTCATCAAAAATCTCCCAACCAAATAAAGCCCAGGACCAGATGGTTTCAGTTCAGAATTCTACAAGACTTTCAAAGAGGAACTAATTCCTATACTCCTCAAATTATTCCACACAATAGAAACAGAAGGAACATTGCCAAACTCTTTTTATGAGGCTACAATTACCCTGATACCCAAATCACAGAAAGACAATACTAAGAAAGAGAATTACATGAACATTGATGCAAAAATACTAAATAAAATACTAGCAAATAGAATCCAAGAACACATCAGAACTATCATCCACCATGACGAAGTCGGCTTCATCTCACATATGCAGGGATGGTTCAACGTACGAAAATCGGTCAACGTAATCCAACGTAATAAACAAGCTGAACAATAAAAGCCACATGATCATCTCATTAGACGCCAAAAAAATTTTGACAAAATACAACATCCCTTCATGATAAAGGTCTTGGAGACAGCAGGGATACAAGGTACATACCTAAACATAATTAAGGCAATATACAGCAAGCCAACAGCCAACATCAAACTAAATGGAAAGAAACTCCCAGTGATTCCACTGAAATCAAAACAAGACTAGGTTGTCCACTCTCTCCATACCTATTCAATATAGTTCTTGAGGTCCTAGCTAGAGCAATAAGACACCAAAGGGAGTTCAAGGGGATACAAATTGGAAAAGAAGAAGAAAAACTCTCACTGTTTGCTGATGATATGATAGTTTACATAAGTGATCCCAAAAATTCTACCAAAGAACTTCCACAACTCATAAACACTTTCAGCAATGTAGCAGGATACAAGATTAACTCAAAAAAATCAATAGCCCTCCTGTACACAGATGATAAAAGGGCTGAGGAAGAAATCAGAGAATCAACACCCTTCAAAATAGCCACAAATGGCATAAAATATCTCGGAGTAACTCTAACCAAACAAGTGGAAGACTTGTATGAAAAGAACTTTAAATCTTTGAAGAAATAAATTGAAGAAGACACCAGAAAGTGGAAAGATCTCCCATGCTCTTGGGTAGGCAGAATTAATATACTAAAAATGGCAATCCTACTGAAAGCAATCTACAGATTCAACGTAGTGCCCATCAAAATCCCAACCAAATTCTTCAAAGACCTTTAAAGAACAGTACTCAACTTCATTTGGAAAAGCAAAAAAACCAGGATAGCCAAAACAAGCCTGGGCAACAAAAGAACTTCTGGAGGCATCACAATCCCTGACTTCAAACTCTACTACAGAGCTACAGTACTGAAAACAGCCTGGTACTGGCATAAGAACAGACAGAAGGACCAATGGAACAGAATAGAAGACACAGATATCAATCCACACATCTTTGAACACCTGATATTTGATAAAGAAGTAAAATATATCAAATGGAAAAAAGAAAGCATATTCAACAAGTGGTGCTGGCATAACTGGATATCAACATGTAGAAAAATGAAAATAGACCCCTATCTATCAGCATGCACAAAACTCAAGTCCTGATGGATCAAAGACCTCAACATAAAGCCAGCCATACTGTACCTTATAGAAGAGAGAGTGGGAAGTACACTTGAACGCATTGGCACAGGGAACCACTTCCTAAATAGAACCCCAGCAGCACAGACGCTGAGAGAAACAATTAATACATGGGTCCTCCTGAAACTGAAAAGCTTTTGTAAAGCAAAGGACATGATCAACAAGATAAAACGACAGCCTACAGAATGGGAAAAGATCTTCACTAACCCCACATCAGACAGAGGTCTGATCTCCAAAATATACAAAGAACTCAAGAAATTGAACACCAAAAAATCACGCAATCCAATAAAAAAAAAATGGAGTACAGAACTAAACAGAGAACTCTCAACAGAGGAATCTAAAATGGCTGAAAGACACTTAAGGAAATGTTCAATATCCTTAATCATCAGAGAAATGCAAATCAAAACAACACTTAAATTTCATCTTAGACCTGTAAGAATGGCCAAGATCAAAACTGATGCCAACTTATGCTGGAGAGGTTGTGGGGAAAAGGGAACATTTCTGCATTACTGGTGGGAATGCAAGCTAGTACAACACCTATAGATGTCAGTGTGGCGATCTCTCAGAAAATTAGGAAACAACCTTCCTCAAGACCTAGTAATACCACTTTTGGGTATATATCCAAAGGATGCTCAATCATGCCACAAGGACATGTGCTCAGCTATGTTCATAGCAGCTTTGTTTGTCATAGCCAGAACCTGGAAACAACCTAAATGGCCATAGATTGAAGAATGGATAAAAAAATTTGTGGTACATTTACACAATGGAGTACTACACAGCAGAAAAAAATAACGACAGCTTGAATTTTGCAGGAAAATGGATGGAACTAGAAAGCATTATTTTGAGTGAGGTAACCCAGACACAGAAAGACAATTATTACATGTACTCACTCATAGGTGGTTTATAAACATAAAGCAAAGAAAACCAGCCTACAAACCACAATCCCAGACATCTTAGACAACAGTACAGACACTAAAGAGACTTATATAGATATAATCTACATGGGAAGTAGAAAGTATAAAAATACACAATCTCCTGAGTAAATTGGGAGCATGGGGACCTTGGGGTAGGGTTCAAGGGGGGAGGAAAAGTCAAGGAGGGGAGCAGAAAAAATGTAGAGCTTAATAAATGTCATGGAAAAAAAGGATATAATGGTTTATTTAAAAAAATAGTCTGCGATTTGATTCGAAATAACTTGGGGCATTAGAAAAGATGGGACTAGCTGGGTCTGGAAGAAAAGGAGACTCCATTGTTGAAAGTTGCTAATGGGTTTTTATTACTATTTGGTGTTTTTAATTTTTAAATTAATTATTAGTGTGTATGTGTGTGTTATGTCTGTTATGTAGTAAATGTAGACATTTGTGTGGGGATCCAAAGACAACCTTCAGAAGTTGATTTTCTTAAGACACCATGTAGCTGCCAAAGGAGAAAGATGGTAGCCGCCAGTCAGAACCTTACTGGTGATACACAGATTAATAAAAATGGGTTAATTTAAGATGTAAGAGTTAGCTAGAAATATGCCTAATCCATTGTCCAAACAGTGTTGTAATAGAAGAGGAAGAAGAGGAAGAAGAGGAGGAAGAAATTGGTTCTTTTTTTCCCTGTGGTTTCTGGGCTAGTCTGCAGGTGGCCAGGCTTCCAAAGACTTTTTTTTCCTTGCTAAATGATTGTACAAAATCAGAAAAATACTCAAAGTGTCTGAAAGATTAAAAAGAATTATAAATTTTCTGCCAAAAGCAAGATATTTTTGTTAAATATTAATTGATGTATAGGTTTAAAATCAGGGACTTTCATTTTCTATACATTTCTAAAATTGAAAAATAAAGGTGATCTTTTTTTCTTTCCCACCCTCCTTTTTGTTGTTGTTGTTCTAGGACTGGGACTCAGGCCTCACGCACACCAGGACAGGTCTACACCCCAGACTTAGGTGAGGCTTTACAACTGTGATCAATTCTAGATTGAAAAATCATATTTCAACCATGCCATGTCAACATTGTGTCTCAATAGTTTGGTTTCTAGCATGCACTTAACTAAGTCACCGACTGCAAGCTTCATAAACAAATCCTGAACAGGATGGGTGTTTGCCATCCTGCTTTCAGGTAAGCACACAGCCCCAAGACCTTTACAACAATTACATCCTTTTTTAAAAAGTCCTAACCCAGAGGTTTAGAATCCCAAACCCAATGTTAAACTGGATTACATTTTTGTCTGCACCCATGGCAATTACAAACCATACTGTGACTGAACTTAAGAAACACACTATGGGGGTTGGAGAGATGGCTCAGTGGTTAAGAGAACTGGCTGCTCTTCTTGAGGACCCAGATTCAATTCTAGCACCTTCATGGCAGCTTGATGTGGGATTCCCCTCTGTATGCTGTATGTTTTATTGCCATTGGTTAATAAGGAAGCTGCTTTTGGCCAATGGCTTACTAGAGTAAAGCCAGGTGGTAAATCCAAGCAGAGATAGAGGAGAAAGTAGGAGGCGTCAGTGAGACGGAGACGCCATGCAACCACTGGAGGAGACAGATGGTGGAAACTTGCCGATAGGCCACAACCTCATGTTGATGCACAGATTAGTAGAGATGGGTTGATTTAATATGTAAAAGTTAGCTAGAATTATGCATAAGCTAATAGGCCAAGCAGTGTTGTAATTAATATAGTTTCTGAGTGATTATTTCCAGCCTGGGTGGCTGGGAACGAACAAGCAGCCTCCCATTACAGCAGTTCATAACTGTCTGTAACTCCAGTTCTGGGAACCCAATACCCTCACACATGCATATATGCAGGCAAAACACCAATGCGCATAAAATAAAAATAAATTAATTTAAAAAAGAAATGCACTATAAACCCCAGAAAGGACTCTTGCAGCCAGGCAGATGGGTCTCAATCCATGCCAAATTGAAGAATTATGGGGTAGTGTAACTGGAGGTTTCTCTCCCACCCACCAGTTCCCAAATAACCACTTTGAGGCTTAATATTAATGACAAATTGTTTGACCTATTATCTCAGCATTAATATTAACTTGCTCTTACAACTTACATTAACCCATTTCTATTATTCTGTATTTTAGGCTTACGGCTTGTTACCTCACATTTTGCTTCCCCTGTGGCTGCTGGTGTCTCCCAGACTCCACCGCTTTTTCCCTGTTATCTGTTTGGATTTCCCGCCTAGCTATATTCTGCCCTGCCATAGGCCAAAGTAGCTTCTTTATTAAGCAGTGGTAATACAACATTTACAGCATACAGAGGGGCATTCCACATCAGGGTAGTGTACCAGCTTCTCTGAAATCTCGCTTGAGAAAAGGTCAACTGTAAAATCTCCAAAGGTCCTGAAAGAATGCAAGGAACCAGCAGGAGCAATAGACTCATTGAGAGCCCCCACCCCCACCCCCCAACCTGTTGGGAGCCCCCCTGTGGAGAGGTTAAGAGCCTCCTGAGGGCCAGGGGTTTCCCAGGGCTCCCAGGTTTCCCCATCTCCTCCTCCTTTTCCACAAAACGGAAGTGGGGATTTCTTCTATTGCTGAACAGCCCTTAGGACTTCCCCAGGATCCCAGGGAGAAGATGCTAAGTGGGGATCCCCACTATTAAGAACTCCCGAAGCTCCCCTTGGTCTTGACCCTGTGGAGTGTTTTTAAAAATGTTCATCTGTCTGCATCTCATTAATTAAACCATCCTGGCTAAGCACAGGGGGTGGAGCTACACTAGGTAGCTTCAGAACCCCTAGATGGCACCCAGACATTCTAGGCTGTATGGTAATAAACACATAGGCCTGTGCACTGTGCTCAAACGGGGGAGGGCAGAAGATTGGGGCATGGCACGCTTTCACCCATTCCTGGCCTTTAGCATTGACCTCCTGCACTCCTTTCATACCCCCAGTGCTTGCTTTCTGTTTCATTCTGCACCTCTTCTGCGGCAGAGAACAGATTACAGGAAATAGGAGACAAATCAAATTAAGGCACATAACTGAGCTGTGAGTGCAGCTCAGCGGTAGAGAGCTTGCCTAGCGTTTGTGAGGTCCCGGCTTTGATCTCAGCTCTGCACTATACAACAAGCCGTCTGTACTTTAGAACAAGCCAGCAGAAATAGGCTTTAACTCACCAAGGGCAGCTTTGGCACAAACCCCACGTTCACTGTGCCCACGCTTAGAACTATGGGATCTGTGAATTGCTGATTCACACCCAGAGACATCGATGCCATTTGTGGGATCTGAAAGAGGAATTATTCTTTTACACCATGAACCAGCTGTCCTCTCTCTGGAAACAAAGTATCACACCCTGGGCAAACATGGAGACAGGGAATATAATTCAGGAGTGGGCAGGCATGCAAGGATCCAGTTAAGTCTTACTGAAGTAAATGACGAACAGCGGAAGCCAAACAGTGTGTACCTGGTGTGGTTTGGTTTGAAGCAGACAGCCAGTGAAAGTGCGAAGTGAGTCATCCGGCACTCTCGGGATGTCTCATCAGAGGACTGGCATCAGAGCGCAGCGCTGAGCTCAGAAAGCAAAAGTCCCTTTACCATCACAACCTCCTGACCTCGGGTTCAGTCCTTCTGTGTTTACATCCTTTGGGGAAGTCACCTCAGAGGACAGAAAAAGACTTCTGAGAGTATGGCTTACCAATTATCACAAGGAACCAGAATTACCTTTTTTTGAGTGGCTAATTTAAAGTCTTTACTTATTAAACCAGTGTTTGAGCCAAGATCCTAAACCTGCGAAGCTCACTAACTCAAAAATGATATACACACAATGGGGAGATCAGTTACGTTGTGGCTGAACATCCCAGCTGTAAATGATAAAACTTCCCTGAGTGAGAAAGACAAACACCAGGCAGGTCCATTTGTCCTGACCTGCGGTGGAACTGGCAAGTGGTTGACACGGCCCAGCATAAGAGGAGCACAGACAAGCTATCAACTCACCGAGAGGCTTCTACACCCGACTCCCTGAAACAGAAGCAGCAACAGCCAAGAGAGACTTTTTAAGGTGGTCTTTTGTGGTTAAAATAATAATAATAATTTGAGGTTATTCTATTCTTAGAAGTTTGGAAGGAATCTGTTGTCACATGGCTTTAACAAATCATAAACAAGTTTTTGTTGGGAAAGCGTGCTGCCAGGGTGAAACGTGTGGTGTGTTACCCTTTGGGAAGGCTCCTGCAGCAGGGAAATGTCCATAGTGACACTTTATAAATACTGTTTGCCATGCGTCATTGTCTCGGTCGGTACTTGTGGCTTCACATTTACTTTAGTGATGATGATAATGGCATCTAAGGTTTGTTAGGGTCTTCTGTGTGTTCAGGTCTAGGTCAGGGACTTGAATTCACCGATATTTTCATTGCTGAGTGTCTTAATTAGGGTTTTTATTGCTTGATAAAACACCATAACCAAAAAGCAGATTGGAGAGGAAAGGGTTTATTTGGCTTACTCTTCCACATTGCTGTTCATCACCAAAGGAAGTCAGGACAGGAACACAAACAGGGTAAGATCCCAGAGGCAGGAGTGGATGCAAAGGCCACGGAGGGGTGCTGCTTGCTGACCTGCTCCTTGTGGCTTGCTCGGTCTTCTTCTTTTTTCTAATTATTTGTCTATTTTTATTTTATGTGTGTTGGTGTTTCATCTGTATGTACGTCTGTGTGAAGGTGTCAGATCACTTGGAGCTGGATTGCAGACAGTTGTGAGCTGCCGTGTGGGTGCTGGGAATGGAACCCAGGTCCTCTGGAAGAACAGTCAGTGCTCTTAATTGCTGAGCCATCTCTCCAGCCCCAACCACAGCAACTCTTGTACAGGAAAACATTTAACTGAGGTGGCGGCTTACATGGCAGGATACGGTAGCGTGCAGGAAGACATAGTGCTTCCATAGACAACAGGAAGTTGTCTGTCTTGGTGTATCTTGAGCAAAGGAGACCTTGAAGCTCACCTTCACTGTGACATACTTTCTTCAACAAGACCACACCTCCTAATAGTGGGGGGCTTTTTTTTTTGGAACCACCACAGTGAGTGTGAACAAACAGGCAGAGAGCCATGGCGACCTGGTTGATCAGGCTTCTTGGTGTTTCCTTTCTTCTCCACTGTGCTCCTATGGTCTCTGACAAAGCAGAGCCGCCTGTGAAGCTCACACCTATAACCCCAGTACTGAGGAGTCTAAGGCTAGCCTGGCCTACACAGTGAGATTTTTGTCTTAGATAACCAAAATGAGGGAGAGAAAGAGAGGGGAGAGAGGGAGAGGGAGGGAGGGGGGAAAGAGGGATGGAGGGAGAGAGGGAAGGAGGGAGAGAGGGAGGGAAGGAGGCTTCACCTCCCAATGCTGGGATTGCAAGTGAGTGCCAGCTTGTCCAGGTCAATTTGTTGGTTTTATTTCAATGCTCTCTAGCACTTTGTACCACTTTATTGGTTTTTTTTATGACTGTAGACAAAATTAAAGAAGCAAAATAAGCATTGCCTTACAAGAGAATATTTTTATAAGTTTTTGAGAGCCATAAGTTTTAGGAGTTAAAATAATAAGAGAAAAAACATTAATTTGACATTAATATTTCTCAAGACATTTTAAGTGTGTGTTCTTCAGGACACCATTAAGAAAATTCTTCAGGGGGGCTGGAGAGATGACTCAGTGGTTAAGAGCACTGACTGCTCTTCTAGAGGACCCAGGTTCAACTCCTAGGACCCACATGGCAGCTCACAACTGTCTCTAACTCCAGTTCCAGGGACACCCTCACACATACGTGCAGGCAAAACACCAATGCACATAAAATAAAGTTAGAAAGAAAAAAGGTGCCACTTTCATTGAAAAAAAAATTCCCCAAGCAGGTAAGCCTGCCTGGTGACTTGAGGTGCTCACACCCATGGGGTGGGTATGAGAAGGAAGGAAAAGGCAGAGCAGTTCTTTCTGCGGGAAGAGACCAAGGCCGTGAGGAATGGGCAGATGTGAGAGGCGTCCTTGGCACCCTGGGCCATGGTGACATCTGGACCTAGGCTGCTGCCAAGGGATGTATCTGAGTCGGTGGCCTTGCTGCAGCATCCCTCGGTGTCGGTGCTCGTGGCTCATTACCACCGAAGGCAGTGAGGATCCCAGGTGTCTGGGATGACACAGGCGGCCATGCCAGCAAAGGAAACATTCTGATTTGAGTGACCTGCACTGCCACCCGGGGTTATGGAAACTTCCAGGCTTGCGTTGGGTCCCTGGGCCGACCAAAGCCAGGGTCTGCGTCATTGTCCATGGCTCCGGTTGCCACGGAGGGCAGCGCAGATGCCTGGGGTCTGGGCCAGTATTGGCACCCAAGGGTCAAGTTGCTGTCAGGACTAACTGTGCAGATTGAGGTGGCCAGCACTGACTCCCCCCGCCACACACACCTGGGGGCAGTGGTGGTGATGTCCATGCCTGAACTGTGTTCGGGGGCCATGTCCAGATCTGTGGCCCTGCCACAGCCAGGATCTGTGTCGAGGTCTGTGGCTCCTGTTGCCATCGAGGGCTGTGCTGGGCTCTGGGCCACCGCCTGGGGCTATGCTGGACTCCAGGGACCATGCTGCTGCTGGGTCCATGTCAGTTTGGAAGGCTTGTGCCCAGCCACCTGGGCCCTGGTGACCTCTGAGCTGGGTTGCTGCTGCTGACCGTGTCTGGGTCTGTAGTCCCGCTGCAGCTGTAGTATATATTGATGTCCGTTGTCTGTGTGACCACTGAGGCCCATGTGAACCCAGTGTTGAACTATGTGTTGGGGTATGAGGACAGTGCTGGGCTGGCCCCGCCCTGCACTGGTCCTGAGAGAGCCGGCCCCCACTCACTGGAGAGCTGACCCTGCTATAACCAGCCCTGGGTCACATGACTCTGGCACAGAAGATCTGGTCCTGCCCCTCATAGAAGAACTGCCCCCTCCCCACCACACACACATTTGGAAATAATGGTTCCACCCCTCACCATGGAAGTGGGAGAGCTGGCTCCACCCCTCACCTGAGTGGGTGGGATGGACCCAGCAGTCAAGACTGACCAACTCAGCCACGGATCATGCGCACATCCACGGCTTAGAGCTGGCACTCCATCTATGACCTGCTCAAGTGTGTGAAGGGACTGGCCCTTCAGAACCATAGCTGCAGGATCTCTATAATGGAGCAACAGCAGGATAGCTGAGAAGAGTTTCAGTGAGGGTCCAGTACCGATGGTGTACCAGAAGCCAGAGGCCTTGAACCTGACCAATAAATAACACATTACACAATGGCATTTGCAAGCAAAGCTGGTCTGGACGAAAGGGGCTACTGCATGACACACAGCAGCTCCCAAAGCCATTAAGACAATTGAAGAGGTGATGGAGAGGCGGGAAAGATGGAGGAGCAATGTGAGGTTTTTGTTTGATTTTGTTTGATGTTGTTTGTTTGTTTTTAAATATTCTTAATTGTGTTTTAAAATTTAATTTAATTTTTATTATTTCTTTTTAAGTTTCCTTTGTTGGGGCACTACAAGGGTGAAGGCCAGTTATGGAGGGACTGGGAAATGAGTGGGATTGGAGGGCATGGTGTAAATTTCCCAAAGAATCAACAAAAAAATT
This sequence comes from Ondatra zibethicus, assembly GCA_004026605.1. NCBI lineage: Eukaryota > Metazoa > Chordata > Mammalia > Rodentia > Cricetidae > Ondatra > Ondatra zibethicus. Next base: position 39,497 of record PVIU01006314.1, on the reverse strand, counting down.
ACATTTAAAAAAAAAAGAAGGAAGGAAGGAAGAAAATGGAAAGCAATTAAGGAAGTGAAGAAAATATTTGCAGTGCAAACACCTACTGAAGGACTTGTGCTGATAATATAGAAAGAACTTTTCCTGGGGCTCATTGATTAGAAGCGCACTGCTCCTGCAGAGGCCCAGAGCTCATTCCCAGCACCCACGCCAGTCAGTTCACAACCACCTGCAACTCCAGCTCCAAGTGGATCCCACACCTCTGTGGGTCTCTGCACTTATATGAATACACATGTCCTTCCCCTACACACACACACACACACACACACACACACACACACACACACACCACATGCACACCCCACACACAAATACATAATTTAAAATAAATCTTTAAAAAAGAAAATAAGATCCCAATAAAACAGCCAGTGATTTGAGATGGTATCTCACCAACAAAGCTGACTGGGCAGCTAAGAAGACCTTGAAAAGCAGTTGCATCCTTAGTCATTGGCAAGTGAAAACGAGACCACGGTGAGTTAGAACACAACCACTGAATGAACAAAATGTAAACCCTGGAAACACCAATGACCCCAAAGGCACAGAGCAGCTGGGCTGGCATGCTCTGCTGGCAAGGACGCAAAATGGCGTAGCCATTGTGGAACTTAGACAGCTTCCTCTCCGCCCCCTCTCTCTTGTCTCTCTACCTAGCCCTGGATGTCCTCGAATTCACTGTGTAGACCAGGCTGGCCTTGAACTCATAGAGACCCTCCTGCCTCGGCTTCTGGAATGCTGGGTTTAAAGATGTGCACCTCCATGCCCTGCTCTCTCTTTTTTTGAAATCAATTTTTTAGTTAGCATGCACACTAATAGGCATCATAGTGACATTTTATGCACATTTATCATTATACCTTCCTCACATTTACCTTGTCCCTCCTTTGAGAGAAAACATGCAATATTTTGTCTTTGTTTCTTCCATTAACCTCTCTTGGTGCAGGTCCCTAAGTGGCAGCAGCGGGCAGTGGGCCACAAGGAGCAGCAAGTCCCAGGCAGGGAACTGTGTGGCAGGTGAGAGACAGAGACCTATTAGGAACACCATGCAGAGTGAGGTTGGCTATTTATGTAGTGGGTTATGGAAGGGAAGGGGCAGGGGAGAGGGAGGGAGAAGGGGGAGTAGGAGAAAGAGGCAGAGAGAGAGAGAAAGAGAAACAGAGAGAGAGAGAGAGAGAGAGAGAGAGAGAGGAGGGGGAGGGGGAGAACTGGGAAGAAGGGAGAGAGGCAGAAGCTGCCTCTTTGGGAGAGAGAAAGAAAGGGAAGTAGCTCAGGCTGGAAACAGAAGGAAGATCTGCTTGCCTCATGGGAGGGGGAGGGGTAGTGAGCGGGGCTCATCTCTTAAAGGGACAGGACAGACCATTACACATATCACATGTGATTGTGTGTATGTTAAATCTAGATTCTGCACACAAGATAAAACCTACAGTATCTGTTTTCTGTGTCTGGCTTATTTTGCTTAACATGATCTCTGGTTCTACCCGTTCTCCAGAAAATGACATAATCATATTATTTACATTTATTATTTATTTTGTGCTATGGCACACGTGTGAAGGTCAAAGGACAACTTGTGAGAGTAGGGTTCTCTCCTGCTGTGTGAACTTCAGAAATCAAACCCGGGTTGTCAGGCTTAGCGGAAAGCGCCTTTGACTGCTGAACCATCTCATTGGCCCTCACTCTTCTTCATGGCCGAATCAAAACCTATTGTGTATTTACATCACCTTTCCTTTAGCATTCACTTATCACTGGGTACCAAACCTGGCTGCATTATCTCAGCTGCTGTGAATAGTGTCACTGTGTGCTGACCTATAGCCCAGGAACAGTGCAGACAGATCATAAGGCAGCACTGTGGTTAGTTTCTTGGGGAACCTTAGTACTGATTTGCATTGTTGCTGCATAGTTCACATTCTCAACTTGATGTTTAGACGACTTCCCCTCTCTGCACATCATGTACAGATGAAGTTGTTTTCTTGATGACATCCATTCTGACAGGAATGACTTGAAATCTCAATGTGGTTTGTATTTCCCTGACAGCCACAGATACTGAATTCTTTTTCAGATATTTACTGGTCATTTGCATTTCTTCCTTGGTAAGCTGTCTGTTCAGGTAGTTTGCCCACTTATTTACTGGATGGTTGGGTTGGAGGGCTTAATATCAGGAATTTAATCGGTTTCTTAGGAAGTAAAATATACAGTTATCACATGACTTAGCAATTATGGAGAAATGAAAGCTGTGTACACAAATGTTTTGTTCATATTAGCTCATTAGCTCACATTTATTCCACATAAAAAAATTCCAGCTTGAAATCAACCCAAATAGCCACCAACTGGTGGTACATCTTTAGAACAGAATAGCATCTGTCTTAGTGTTCTATTGCTGTGATGAGACACTATAACCAAGGCAACTCTTACAAAAGAGAGCATTTAATTGGGCGATCTCTTACATTTTCAGAGTGTTAGTTCATTACCATCATGGTAGGGATCTTGGCATCATACAAGCAGGCATGGCAATGATGCAGTAGCTGACAGTTATATCCTGATCCATAGGCAACAGGCAGAGGGAAAGAGGCTGGGCCTGGTATGAACTTTTGAAACCTCAAAACCTACCCCCAGTGACACACTTCTGCCAACAAGGCCACACCCACTCCAACAAGGTCACGCCTTCTAATCCTTCTAATCATTTCAAATAGTTCCACCCCTGGTAACCAAGCATTCAGATATATGAGGGGCATTCTCATTCAAACTGCCCCATTATCCATAATGAAAGAAGTCTGCCACCGAGACACTCACAACATGAATGAGTCTCAGATGCGTTTTGCTGAAGGGAAGACACCAGACATAAAGACTGCATGCCATGCCACAGTGGCTTCATTTACATAAACTTCAAAAAGAGGAAAATACAGTGTAATCCAATATTATCTGCCTTGCCTACTTCTCCACTAGATCTTTCCCTTTAGAACAAACATGTTTTTTTTTTTTCCTTTGTCTGATCCAGGCTGTTTACAGTCCATCAGTGTTGCCTGGAGACAGGGCTAGGAAAAGAGCTGGCTGTAAAGAGGTGAAAGGGAATGTCTGGGAATGGTAGAAATGTTCCACGCCTTTTTTTTTTCTGGGGCAGGAGGGGTTCCAAAGTTTGAAGCCAGGTCCTTGTGTGGGAAAACACACTACTGTGGAGCCCCTCCCAACTGCATTCTGTGTCTCAACTATGGTATTGATTACATATAGATAAATCGTCAAATTCATCAACAGTCTGGTGCAGGAGAATTGTCTGTGTTCTGTCAATCATGTTTTAAATAAATGCTGATTGGCCATTAGCCAGGCAGGAAGTATAGGCAGGAAAACCAGACAGGAAGTAGAGGTGGGGCAATAAGAACAGGAGTATTCTGGGAAGAAGGAAGCTCTTTCCCCAGTTCTGCCCAGACCACTGCAGAAGCAGGATGTGACCTGCCCCGCTGAAAAAGGTACTAAGCCATGTGGCTAACATAGATAAGAATAATAGGTTAATATAAGCTACAAGAGCTAATAAGAAGCCAAAGCTAATGGGCCAATCAGTTTATAATTAATGCAGACTCTTTGTGTGATTTTCTTTAGGGGCTTACCAGCTGTGGGAACTGGGCAGGACATAAACCTAAGCCAGCAAGCCTTCATGTTACAGAATGGCGCCCACATAGATAACTGTATCCACAGAGAGCCTGAGAAAGCTTGGGAAAGAATAGAGTAAAGCATGTTTTCTTGGTAGCAGCAATCTCTCAGGTCTGCTCTGCTTGCTAGAGGCAAGCAAGCACTTTCATCTAAGAGAGGCTTCCTGACTCAGCTTTAGCTGTAAAGCCTTGCAGCTCTTTTAAGAGGTCCTGCCAAGAAACACTTAAATAGTGTTGATAAAAAGCTGACAGCATGCTTTTTGGTTTTCAGCAATAGCAGGAAAAAAGCTGCACCACTTTAAAATGCCAGCTTTCTGGGCCGTCCTGCCAGGGCAAACTCTGACTCTTTCAGGCAGGTGGTCTGACTACGGATCATTTGAGTGTGGTTTGTGAGCACACTTCTGCATCTTGCTTGCTGGCAGGGACCTTGGAACATCATAGAGTTGTGCCAATAAAAATGGCTACAGCCAGTACCTCTGCCATGAGGCTGGAATCGCAGAACCTAAGGAATGGGCTGGATCCAGCTGTCAAAGCCACGGCTTTAATTCTACCCATATTGCTTGGTAAATTAAAGACTCATGTGGTCAGAAAAAGAGAGATATACAGTAAAGAGGGATTCAAAGATGAAGAAAACCTCTAAATGGTTTATAGTGTGTTAAAAATATATGCAAGCTAAAGGATAAAATCATTAAAATAAAAAAAAGAAAGAGTAGTTGGGTGTGGTGGTACAAACCTTTAATCCCAACACTTGGTAGACAGAGGCAGACAGACCTCTGTGAATTCAAGGTGTGGTGGCAGGCACATTTAATCCCAGTACTTGGGAGGCAGAGGCAGGGGGATCTCTGTGAGTTCAAGGATATCCTGGTCTACAGAGGGAGTTCCAGGACAAAGATACACAGAGAATCTGTCTCAAAAAGCCAAAAATTAAAAATAAAAGAAATAGAGTTTAAAATAAAGCTGCATAAAAATGGAAAACACACAGAGAATCTGGATACTGTATGTTATTATGCTCCCTTTGAATTGTTTGAATGCTGAGGAAGGAGCAACAGCTGCTAAAAGATATTTGCTTATGAATGCTGCTGAGTTAATTCAAGATAGGTATTTTGAAAATATCTTGACTTCAAAATTGAAGTCAAAAGGTATGTTACTTTGGAGAAGAGATTTTGCTTTTGTTTCCACAGGAAATGAGAGGCTGTGGATTCATTCTGAGTTAAGAAAACTCAGGTTTGATCAAGGAAGACCACCTGAGAAATCTCCGGTAGGAACAGATGGCCTGAATGTCTGAGTTCTATATCCGGAACAGATTCAAGATGCTGCCTGAGATGATCAAGACTCACAGGATACTCCAGTCAGGACTTGATCATAATTCAAAATTTTCTTTAAGTCCCCATAAGATTATCAGCTTCCCCAACCAGCAGGAAGTAGCCTGGAAAACTACACCCACATTCCCCCCCCAAAAATGGACTATGGATATTTTCCTTTGTTTAAAAAAAAAAAAGAGGGGGAAGTGGTGCGGGAGAATTGTCTGTATTTTGTCAATCATGATTTAAATAAATGCTGATTGGCCATTAGCCAGGCAGGAAGTCTTGAATTATTTATGAATTATTTATATGTCAATATAAATAAATATTATTAAAAACTTTGTTTTGGCCAGGCAGTGGTGCCGCACACCTTTAATCTCAGCACTCAGGAGGCAAAGGCAGGTGGATCTCTGCGAGTTTAAGGCCAGCCTGGTCTACAGAGTGAGTTCTAGGACAGTCTCCAAAAGCTACACAGTGAAACCCTGCCTCAAAATAAATAAATAAAGTTTACATTAAAATAAGATAGATTTCTATGTAATTGTAGAAAAAATAAGTACTTGTAAATATTCTAACCCTTTTTTATTGGTGTCTACATATGTTAATGGCGCCTGTATGAGGTCAGAGGACAACTTTGTGGAGTTGGTCTCCCTTTCCAACTAAACAGGGGACCCAGGAGTTAAAGTCAGGTCATCAGCTGGTGTGCTGAGTGCCCCCACTTAGCCGTCTCAGTCATCCATCACATACTGTTTTATAAGGGTCTCAAGGGTGGGATGGCTTGCTGGATAGGATTCAGAATCACCTAGGAGACATTACCCCACTTCAGTCAAACCTCTGTGGAAACTCCCTCACAGGCTCACCCAGAAGTGTGTCTCCTAGGAGATTCCAAGCCTACCGGATGAGGTCCCAGCATGCCCTCTCTCTGCTTCCTGGTCACAGATGCTCTCTGACTAGCCACCTCCTACTCCAGCCACCAAGCCTTCTCCCCAGTATGGGACTGTACCCTCAAACTATGAACCAAACAGAAACCTTTCCTTAAGTTGATTCTTGCCAGATATTTTGTCATAGTAACAAAAATGGTGACTAATGCTAGTGGTAATGACTGTACTGTTAAAAAGCAAGGAAGGGGGACAGCAATGGGAGTGTGGTCTCGCTGTCATTGGTAAGAGGGTAGAAGTAAAGTGCCCAGGGATGGGGTTATCTCAGCAATCCAGGAAAGACAAGTGATTTAGATGGACCCAACAGCATCATTGCAGGAACAGTCAAGTGTTCAGATTGGTACTTCTTTCCCCTGCGTCTTGAGACAGGATCTCTATTGCTTTGGCTGGTCTATACTTTCAGACCACGGTAGCCTCAAACACATAGTCCTCCTGCCTCCGCCTCCCAGCGCTATGACTATATGTGTGCAATACCACACCTCGCTCCCAGTGGAGAGACTTGAACAGATATTGCAAACAGTGTCAACAGTGCTGTACTGGGGGCTGGGCAGGGAAGGACTCAGGCTTGAGTCCAAGCTATTGAGTGAACATGAGCAAACTAGGAGAACCTCCAAGGTGGCAGGGGTTCAGAGTAAAACCAGAATCCACAGACTAAGTACACCTCCCCAGAGAACCACTGAGTAAGCAGAGAGGAGTGGAGAGCTCTTGGAAGAGCTCTGGGTTGGACATATAGGTTTCAAAGCTCTTAGCTTAGGATTTGAAAAAACGTTTTTGTTTTTTGTTTGTTTGTTTTTGTTTTTGCTTTTGTTTTTTTTTGGGGGGGGGACAAAATCTCACTGTAGCCCTAGGTGGTCTAGAACTTGCTATATAGGCCAGGCTGGTCTTGAACTTACAGAGATGTATGTACTTCTTCCTCCTGATGCTGTGATTAAAGGTGCGTGCCACCATGCTCAGCACCATGCCCTTTGTTTAATTAGCCACCAAACTGGGTGAGTTCACCAGGAGAGTAAATGAAGACTTTCAAGAACAAAGTCCTTAGTAACGTCCGCACAGTGACCCAAACAAATTGAGAAATGACAACTGCCACTTCCTCTAACTGTGGGGTGGTCCTTGGCTACCTGAACAAGAACAGCTGAGGTATCAGGGCACCTGATACTCGCACAGGGTTTGCCTGAGAGTGTAAGGGAAGTGTTTGGAGTCAGCAGGATTGAAAGCTGTGTTTTAAAAGGAGCTACGGGGAAAGGGGAAATAAAGATTTGAGGGGTATGGGGGCTATGAGTGTAGAGAACAGAGGGGGAAATTTCTGGAACCTTCTGTGTTCTTAAACAGGTGAGAGGGGATAGGAGAGAGTAGCTGATAGACAATGATTTGAGAAATGAGTCAGGAAAGCACCCTTAGGCAGACCTGCAAACTGTACCCATGAGCTTCTGAGGGCTCTCGGTGCAGCTGTGGCTTCATACCTCCCAAATGTGAACCATCTGTAGATAAAGGAACCTTCCCTGCAGAGCTGGATGTCTGCGGTCCTCTGGCCCCTCCTCCTCCTCCCCGTGACCCTGGGTCTCCATGCCACAAACCCTGTCTCCAGTTTTCCGAATGTTGCCAAACTATCCTCCAACTTGTCTGCATGGCTTCTCCTTAAAAATAGTGACTAGATTTTTTTCTCTCCTGGTTTTGACATTTTCACATCTGACGGGTGCTTGAGTTATTCTCCCAGAGTTTCTGGCAGGATGGAACCCAGCGAGTTTATTTTAGCTCCTCTCTTGTTTTTCCTGTGGCATATTCTCAGTTACACCAATGGGGGAGAGGGTCGGTTGTGGCAGTGAGTGGCAGCAGGCTGTGTTTCTAAGAGGAGCGAGGTCAGGGAGCAGCCTTGTGGAGTTCACAGAACCACAGAGTTTAAAAGGGTTGTAAACAAAGCCACTGAAAAGCAGCAAGGCTTACAAAAAGGCTCTAGTCAGCCGGGTAGACCATCTGAGCTGGAATTTAAAAAAATGTTTTTGAGCTGGGCGGTGGTGGCACTCGGGAGGCAAAGCCCAGCCTGGTCTACAAGAGCTAGTTCCAGGACAGGCTCCAAAGCCACAGAGAAACCCTGTCTCGAAAAGCCAAAAAAAAAAAAAAATGTTTTTGAAGGGTGCGGGGTGCCAAGATAGACCTTGTAGGAAGAGCCTCATCGGTTCAGCACCAGGCTCTGGTCCTGACAGCCAGGAGCACAGGTCTTTGCAGCTCTTTGTCATTTTCTGTTTGTGTTTGTAGCTTCCAAGAGACAGCACTAAAGTGTTCGCTTCTCTATTGGCCACCACATCCCTGGCTACGTGAGCCCGTCATTCTGAGTCCTTCAGACCTTAATAGCAGACATCTATGTCGTGAGCTTGGCATTGGCTCATGACAACTTTAAAATGTGGGAACTGCTGGATTTAAGTACCTCACAGTCTATTTGTGGTCACAAACGAAGGGAGAGCTGCGGTAGAATTGGTTCATGTCATGGAGTAGCTTATTAGAAGAATACAGAACAAGAAACGAGCATCAGGGCAGCGGTGGAGAGGGAGCGGTTGCTAGCACCTTCCTGGATGACAGGAATACTGAAAAGTGAGAAGATGGCAGGGAGATGAGTGAAGAACAAGAGTTGTTGCAGAACCAGCATCAGGTCCATTGTTACAGTAACATAGAACAGAATGAGACGCCTGATCAGGTGCCCCTGTCAAAAGACACATTCAAAACATGAAAACACCCTGCTATTGCCCCCCCCCGCCCCACGCCTTCAGACACTCAAAAATTATTTAAGCTAAATATGGGAGAACAAACTTTAATATTTGTACTTGGGAGGTTGAGGCAGGGGGTCAGACACTCACTGCCAGCTTTGGCTACATAGCAAGTTGGAGGCCAGCCTCAAATTCATTGACAGAGTTCCAGGCCTCGACAACACAAGGGCAGACAGCACTCTTATTGGCATAGCAAGAATCATTCTGCTTCCAATAAGGTTCTGTTTCATCAACAGAATATTTTGGAGCATTCAAAGAGGGCCAAAATTTGGCAGGCTTCAAGATTATTGATGGCAGCCACTAAATCCTAGCTGTAGACCCTGGGCTGATTTTGCTTTGTACACATTCTCAATCCATAGGATCTCTTAACTGTTCCTTCATTTACAGCTGGAAGCAATGTTAACTTTCTGGCAGCTTTCCTTTCTAACTAGCTAGCACCAAGTGTAAGTACCTGACACAAAAAGCCATTTATCTTAGTCAGTGTTCTTTCCCTGTGAGGAGACACCATGACCAAGGCAACTCTTAAAAAGGGGGCCTTTAACTGGGGGCTTGCTTACAGTGTCAGAGGGTTAGTGCGGTATCATCACGGTAGGGAATATAACAGCATACAGGCAGGTGCTGGAGCAGTAGCTGACAGCTATATCTTGATTCACAGGTAGAGGGGGGGGGAGCAACACAAGCCTGGGCCTAGCATGGGCTTTCGAAACCTCAGAGCCCACCCCCAGTGATATACTTCCTGCAACAAGACCACACCTCCTAATCCTTCTAATCCTTTCAAACAGTTCAATGTCCTGGTTGCTAAGCATGCAAATATATGAACTTATGGAGGGCATTCTTCTTCAAACCACCACACCATTATTGTGTGTTATTAGCCCTACTGAAGTTCAGTGACACCCTTGTAAAGACCCAATGATACTGTAAGGCATTTTCCCCAAAATAGTAAGCTTGGAGTGTTTGGGACATGGTGTATTCTATCATTTGAACTTTAAAGGGAAAACAAATTCTGCCAGTGTTATGAAATATGAACAGATGTGTAAAGGAAGATGCCATATTCCTCTTAGAGAGGGCAGCTTGTTTGTAGACTGCCCTTCAGTTAGGAGTGGGATCTTGGTTTGGTGGTTTGGTTTTAGTTTTTAAAGAAGGGTCTGTGTGTCCACAATAAAGGAACTCTGGACTGGCTGAGTGGCCATGGATGATGGCTAGTGATACTCAGAGCTCTGATCATCAAATCTAAAGGGACAAGGCTCCATAACCAGGGTCCCTCCCCCTCTATGCCCACAGCTGTGCCTGATTTAAACCTGCTTCACATTGGTCCCGTAACCGGAGATTAAAGATCAGAACTGAATCTAGTTCAATGGTTCACAGGGACTTTGGGCCATGTTGGGAGATATCCTGGATAGTGGGTGGTACACAGTGGGCTGTAGCATCCAATGGTTAGAGGAGAGATGCCACAGAGCCTGGTAGGGTGTACAGGACTGTTCCCCTCAGCCAACAAGTACTCATATTACCCAAATGTGAGACCTGAAGCTGGTATGAAAGACTGTCTTATATTGCTTTGTGGCCTTTGGTTAAGACCAAGTTTTTTTTTTATGAATTTAGAAAGGGTGAATGGTTTTGGAAAATAGTGCAGGCATCTCCAATTTCTCAAGTGACAATTCTCTGCCCCTGTGCCCCCTCTGCTTGACAACTCATGCCACCCACGCTGTACTCACCCACTCCAAGGTTCATCCCAGATGCCAGCTCTTCAAATTCCACCTTCCTGCCTCTCATTCTTGCTGTGCCATGGCATCCGTTAGGGCACGTGCTCACTTTACTGTGCCTTTGTCCTCTTTGGAACTTGTCTCATTTCCCTACATAATGGAGAGTCTTTCCAGTGCCCATGCTTGACATCCCCTGGGAAAACACCCAATATTCTCTCCTTTCTCTCCCCACTCCTTACCTCTCCCTGCCAGCGGAGATGAATTAAATTTCATTTCATAGCTGGCTCGGTTTATATCTAGTAGTGAAGTGGGTCAGACTGCACAGGGATGTTTACTTTGAGTCTCCATCTCTGTCATTTTTGGTTTTCTCCCAGGGACATTTTGGGGGAACTCAGGGGACTTAGATGGAACCAGTCCATTAGTCTTTTTTCCCCCCAACTGCTAATTTTTTCATTCAAAGTAACATCTACTATGGAATTTTTTTTTCAAGCGAGTGCGGAGCCAGGAGTGAAAGCTGGAGAGAGGATATGCCGAGTTTTGCGACATTTCCATGAGCGTGTTGTTGGTGCGGAGGGCGGAAAAGCAGCCTCACGCTGGTGCCCAGTTTAGTTCCTGGATTGTATGAGTATGTCATATTACATGTCAAAGGGATTATTGCGACAGGCAGAACTGAGGTCAGCCTAAATTATCTAGATGGGCCTGTGACATCACAAGGAAGAAGGACACGAAAGAGCTGGTGTCTGAGTGAGAGGAGGAAGACAAAATCAACAGGGGCACTCTCCCCACTGCCCAGGGTGTGCGCTGTAGGTGTGCGGCATGGGTGTGAGCTTCTGTACACTTGCAGTGTGTACACACACACAAAATACAATGCCATACGAGAAAATAAATGAAAAAAAAAGAATGTGTATTTCTGGAAATACTTATAAATAATAGACATTTCACTATTTTCATGGAGTTACATTATTTAGGAATAACTTTCAAAACTATAAGCCAGAATGCCAAAGGGACGGTGTGAAGCACAAATGGTATGGTATTAAACTATTTTGGCTTATATTCCTACTTATGTCCCCTCTCTCTCCTTTTAGACTTCTCTACTTCTTCCACCCCATCATGTCACCTTTCTGCTTTCATGTTCTACACACGCTATACACACCTACATACACCTATACACACCTACACAGTATACACACCTACATACACCTATACACCTACATATCCACACACCTACACACTATACACACCCACATACCTACACACTATATACACCTATACATACACACTTACACACATACTCACACCTACACACCTACATGCTATACACACCTACATACACCTATACACACCTACACAGTATACACACCTACATACACCTATACACCTACATATCCACACACCTACACACTATACACACCCACATACCTACACACTATATACACCTATACATACACACTTACACACATACTTACACCTACACACCTCTACAAATACCTACATACCTACACACATGTTTATATTTTTGGAGTTTTTTTGAGACAGGTGTTTATATTTTTAATTACATATTTATATCAATACTGTACAGAAGCAAAAATGTGATGTATGCTTTTCTGAACGTGCCTTATTTCTCATAACAAAATCATCTCCAGATCAGTCCACTTTCCTGCAAATGTTATAATCTTCATCACAGATCAGTAAAACCCCAGTATGTGTTTATGCCACATTTTTTTTTCTTTTTCCTTCTTTTCATGACAGGGTTTCTCTGTGTAACAGCTCTGTTTGTCCTGGAACTCACTCTGTAGACCAGGATGGCCCTAACTCACGGAGATCCACCTGCTCTGCCTCCATGTGTGCCACCACGCCCAGCTTTGCCACATTTTCCTTAGCTACTTGCTCATCAGTGTTGGCTTCATCTGTTGGCTATTACAAATGGGTGTGTGTCACAGAACACTGTATACACTGTGAAGATGTGTCTTTGCCAAGGCACCTTCTGTTTGGCTTCATAAAGAGCTAGACGACCAATAGCTAGGCAGGAAGAGGGTAGGCGGGACTTCCAGGACAGAGAGGACTCTGGGCAGAGAAAGGTGGAGTCATCAGCCAGATGCAGAGGAAGCAGGGTGGGGTAACAAGCCTTGTGAAGAACATAGATTCAAGAACATGTGTTAACTGAAGTTATGAGATCTAGTGGGACAAGCCCAAGCTAAGGCTGAGCTTTTACAATTAATAAGTTTCCCTGTCGTTACTTGTGAGCTGGCAGACCAAAGTCTAACTACAGGTGTGGGGTGTCTCTGTGGTGTGCAGACTTAGATTCTTACAGGACTACAGCTAGGATTGGTAAAGCTGGGTCATACAGTAGGCCCACGTTTAGCTTTTGGAGGAAACTCCCTACTGATTCCCACAGGGCCTGCACCAGCTCACGCTGCCAGCAGACACGGGGGACGTTCTTCTCTCCCCACACCCCCAGCAGCATTTGCTGTTGTCTTTCTTGATGGCAGCCAGGCTGATTGGGGAGATACTGAGTCTCAGTGCAGCTCTAGTCTTTCCCGGATGGCTAAAGATATTGAGCACATTAAAGCATTTATTGGCCATTTGCGCTTTTCTCTTTGAAAATTGTCTATTCAATTCATTAGGCCAATTATTCATTGGATAAATATTCGATGTCAATGTTTAAAATTCTTTAAAGACCCTAGATATTAATCCTCTGTATTATGTATAGCTGGCAAATATTCCTCCCCAGTCTATACCCTGGGTTTTTTTTTTCTAGGCCAATTGTTTCCTTTGCTGTGGAGAACTTGTTGGAAAGTTCTTGTCTTACAGTGCTTTCCATTTTCTTTCCTCTAGATAGCTCTAAGTTTCAGGTCTTATGTTAAGGTCTTGGATATGTTTTGAATTCCTTTTGAATTATTCAGGAAGAGATGTATAGGTCTAACTTCATGCTTTTACAGCTAGATGCCGAATTCCCCCAGCATTGTTTGCTGAAGACACTTTTCTCAAAAGCATGATTTTGACAGCTTTATCAGACAGTAGTTTGTGGGGAGCAAGGGAAGTCCTGGGTGAGTGGGTATTCTTTGACACAGGTACTGCCACTTCAAGAACCCCAGTGCCTCAGACCCATGGCAATGCTAACGCCTTCCCCAGGTGAGGCTCAGAAGGGTGACAAAGGCTTCCTCTTGTCCAAGTAGAGTATTGACAATGTTTGCAGAAAATGTCCACCCTAGCCTCCTCCCCACAGATACTTTCAGCCTGAAGACTGCTCCTCTACAGAGATAGCTTCTACCAGGCTTGAAACCGGCCTCCTTGTCCAGCTGTATGTATCATTCCTCCTTGTTTGTCAGGGACTAACCTCACCTCTCCTTGTTTGGCTGCAATAACCCTGCCTCCATGTTCAAGTTACATAAATAAGTACAATGAACTTGTAGAATCCTGCATCTTCTCCATCAAAGAGTCCAGACTACCCAACCCTGGTTAACAGATGAGTGTCTGCAGAAAAGGTGACATGTATGTATGTATGCACACACACACATTTACATATGCATGCACTGGGGTTTTATTGAGCTGTGATGAAGAATTATGATATTTGCACAAAAATTGGTTGAACTGGAGATCATCATGTTATGAGAAACATGGCAGACTCAGAAAAACAAATATCCCATTCTGCTCATGTGTGCAATCTAGGTTTAAACATGTAATTAAAATATGTTCATGCAAAGGGTGCACAAAAGTAGGAAGGTGGCAGCACAGGGAAAGAAGCAGTGTGCAAGAGGTAGAGAGCTTTTCCTGAGCATATGTCTGTCTGTCCTCTTTGTTCCCCTCTGTCCCCAAGCTGTGTAAGGAGGTGGCAGTAGCTGGGCCCGTGTGGATTTACTTTGGGTCCAATATTCTGTTCCACTGGCCTGTGTATCTATCTGTTGCCAGCATCAGGACGTCTTTGTTGCTATGGCTCTGTAGTATAGTTTGTTGCTATGGCTCTGTAGTATAGTTTGTTGCTATGGCTCTGTAGTATAGTTTGTTGCTATGGCTCTGTAGTATAGTTTGAGATTGGGTTTTGTGAGGCCCCCGGCATTGTTCTTTTTGCTTACGGTTGCTATTTGGGAACTTTTGTATTTCAATATGAATTTTAGGACTTTATTTTGTTGTTGTTGTAGTTTTGTGAAGAATCTCATTGGAATTTTGATGGGGATTTCATTGGCTATATTGGCTGCTCTTTGTATGTAGTTATATTTGCCATATTAATTCTGTCAATCCATTAACTCTTTGTGAGGGAATCTTTATCTTGTAAGGTCTTTTTCAATTTCTTTATTCAATGTTTTAGTGTTCATTGTACAGGTCTTTTAGATTCTTGTTAAGTTTATTACTAAGATTTTTGTTTTTATTTTTAAAGCCTTAAATAAAAGAATTTCGCCCTGATTTCTTATAACATTCTTAATGTTGATTTTTGAATGCTGCTAGTTTGGTGAAAGTGTTGATCAGTTCTTTGTGTTTTCTGCTAGAATCTTTAGCATGGAATTTAAGTACAGAATCATGTTACCCACAGATGGGGATAATTTAACTTCTTCCCTTTCTAATTGCATCACTGTTACCCACCCCCTTTCCTGGCTCTGCTCTAAGACTATGAGCGCTGTAATGAATATGAAGAGAAAGAGGAACACCCGGGTCTCATTCCTAATTTTGGAACACACTCTTTCTCCTTCCCCTAGGTTCAGTTTCACCAGTATGAATCGAGGCCTGCCTTATGGGTTCTCTAAGAAAAATACATTACACCAAGTCGGTGAAAAAGACCAATAGAGACGGAGAGTTTCCCTTTCCCTTTGGTTTATGGCACTAGCTATCTCCTCCAAACTGCAGCATCCCCTCTTGAAGGGAGAAGGGAAGCTCACAGGACTCAGAAAGAAAACCAAACTCACAAGGCTAAGGACACTCTTGACACAACGTTCCTGAGACCTCTCCCTGCAGTTCAAACAGTAACAGCTGCTAGGGAGAGCTCAGCTACCTGGAAGTTATGCAGAGAGCGCCAAGAATACAGGCTTCATGGGTCGTTATCCTTGCTGGAGTGAGGAGCTTCTTGGTGATGAATCTGCCTTGCAGTACCCATGCTCCTGAAGTAACCTTCATCTGTGGGATCAGTGACAGATCCAAGAAAGCAGTCACATTGCTGAGTACCAGCCCCTATACAGCCACAACAAGGTACCAGGACAGCACTCAAAATAAAACAATAATATCAAGTATCTATAGCATCTCCTCCGAGGCTCAGAGGTCATTGCAAAGGGGAGGGATGGGAAAAAGGGAAGGGCAGAGGAAGGGGTAGAGTGTTTTGTAGTTACTTCCCAATGGAAACATTCCTTTCTCAAGGAAAGGGATATAGGTGACGTTTACAAGGATCAGAAAGATGCTGAACCTTACAAGAGTCACTGAGCCTCTCCCTAAGGTTCTGTAAGAGCAGTTTCTGGAAAGATGAGGCTCTTTCACCTCTAAGTTATGCAGAGAGATCCAGGAGGCAGCTTTCCTGAGTTGTCACCTACACTACAATGGGCACTTTGGTAATGCAACTTCCTTAGAGTCACCTATGTTCTATAAATAACCCCAGTAAACTTCTCTGGCCACTAAGTTAAACTTGAATGGAATCTTTTCTTTTAGCTGTTGCTCGTGCTCTATTGGGGTCAACAGACATTTTTTCATGTCTCCCCAGAAAAAGTCACATGTTTGTTTGTCTATTTATTTGTGTATTTAAAGACAGGATCTCACTGCAGAGCCAGGTTGGTCTGGAATTTGTAGGCTTAGCTTCCTTAGTGCCGTCACTGTAGCCTGGACCAAGCATGCCTGGACAAGACATTCAAATAACCCATTCCTTCCTACCAGTGCCTGTGGCCAAGCACCACGCTGGGGGCTTAACTCCTTATTGTCTTCCTTCTCCAAAGCCACTTATAAAGACAAACAAATAAAGTGTTTAGTTAAAACTGTAGTTGGAACTGGGCGGTGGTGGCACACACCTTTAATCCCAGCACTTGGGAGGCAGAGGCAGGTGGATCTCTGAGTTCGAGGCCAGCTGGATCTACAGAGCTAGCTAGGAGAGTCAAGGCTGCACAAAGAAACCCTGTCTCAACAAAACAAAACAAAACATTGTCCTGGGTTTCCAGCTTGCTGTGCACACCTATAATCCTAGCACTTGGGAGTCTGAGACAGGCGGATTGTGAATTTAAACTTGGCCTGGAGCACATAAGGAAAGACGCCCTATCACAATAAAACAATCAAGGCTGGAGAGAAGCTCAGTGGCAAAAGACTGCCTACTGTTCTTACAGAAGACAGTTCCCAGAACACGTGTGGCAGCTTACAACTGCCTGCGACTCAAGGCCTCATGGAATCCACTGCCTTCTTCTGGCCTCCTCAGCCATCCACACACATGTACATACATGCACCAATACACATGATTAAAAATAAAACACAGACATACACACATCCACATGCTTAAAAATAGAATAAATATTTTTACTAATATATTTTTTGAGACAAGATCTCACTATATAACTCTAGCTAGGCTTGAACTCAATATGTAGACCAGGCTGGCCTTGAACTCACAGAGATTCATTTGCCTCTGCTTCTGCTAAGTATTGGGATTGATAATGTAATATTTTTATTAATTCTTAGAGAATTTCATACAATGTATTTTGATTATATTTGCCCCTTACTCCTAAAGAAAACTTTTAAAAGGAAAACAAACAAATTAATGCAAATGCTCTGTTTATTGGGTAACACAATGTTAATATAGGTTCTCTAATCTGATTGACTGATCTCCCTACTGTCCCAGGTTCATGGAAAGGCTCTCCCTCCAAGACAGGCAAAGGGATTTGGAGGAGCGCCCTGTGTTCCTGTGACATCTGACTAACAACTTTGTGTAGAGACTCAGCTCTTTCACCAGGATTTTGTTCCCATTTTGCAGAAAGGTGAATTGTGAGTATTCCCTCCCTAAGTCACTCATTTATCTGATATTTTATTAAGTGTACCAAATGTTTCTGCAGTCAGTTTTACAGATCAGCCCCTGACGACACAGCTTCAGGGAGAAAACAGGCCTTCAAGGGAATGTACACCGTGCCCACACACCTCTCTAAATTAACTTACCGAGGCTGGCAATTACCCAATTACCTCCTGAGATCTGAGTACCTTTCATTGTTTGTTTTGTCTTGTCTTGTCCTGTTTATTTAAGACAGGGTTTTACCATGTAGCCCTAGATTCGAGTCTGTCTCCCAAGTTCTGGGATTGCAGGTGTGCACCACCATTCCTGGCTCCACTAGCATATTCTTGGCGCTTCCCCACCACCCTGATCTCCCCCAGCTCCACGGTGCCCTCGCCAGACCCAGGAGTCACAGAATGAGAAAGCCTAGGTTTATCTGTTAAGTCAGACTTGGAAGGATGTGAGCAGGCCAAGGTAATTAGCCATTAGCTTTTATGTGCTGCTAATTACCCCTAGTGAGAAGTGCCTGGGAGCTGCCAACCCAAGTGTTTCCGCAATTTGTTTTGTGGGTTGGAGAGGCAGTTTGATTCCATTTCCTATTATATCCCCGGGATAGATGAGTCTGAGTGGCACTGTACATCTGAAGTGGTATTTAACTTCCAGCAGAGGATATCTTCCTCCCCCATGGATATTTTCTTCCTAACACAGCCTACTTTTCAAAACGCTTAGCTGTTGTGGTGACAGTTGTGACATGATACACAGCCAGGACAGAGCTGTTGTATGACATCTTCTTGAGGCATTGGCACACATGTTAGGGTGCTGCTTGCTGAGCTTTTCCCGTATCGGTCTGGACCAGATGTGCTGTTGCTCTTTCTGAAGTATTTTGACAAGCTACGACAATTCCTAATCATAGCGCCAGGAACTGCTGGGATGCGCGCTGTCTGTCCGAGGTACCCAGTAAGGCTGTCCTGCTGCACAGCGGAAGAGGGAGGGAGGGGACTGCTTGGTAGACATCCTTTGAGCTTAAAGGTGTTCCCTCCTTCCCTCATGCTATTTGTTTTTGAGTGAGTGCCCATGTACACATTTGTGTGAATGTGTATGTGTACATGTGCACATGAATGCACACGAGTGCACAGGCATGTACGGGTGAGAAGGCAACCTGCTGTGTTATTTTTCAGTTGTCTTCCATCTTGGTTTGAGACAGGACGGGCCTCCCATTGCCTGGAACCTGGCCAACTAGACTAGCTGGCCAGTAGGCCTGCAGGGGCCCACCGCCTTTGCCGCCCATCTTGCCATCTTTGGGATTAAGAGTATGTGCTCAGATTTTTATACGGGTTCTGGGGATCACACTCAGGTCCTCATGCTTGTAAGGCAAACACTTTACTGACTGAGCTTTTTCCCCAACCGGGAGTGTGTGTGTGTGTGTGTGCACGTGTGTTGTGTGTGTGTGTGTAGTGGAAGGGGAAATTTCTGGGTGTGTGTGTATAGTGAAAGGGGAAATTCCTGGTGTGTGTGTGTGTGTGTGTGTAGTGAAAGGGGAAATTCCTGGGGTGTGTGTGTGTGTGTGTGTGTAGTGGAAGGGGAAATTCTTGGGGTTTGAACCTAGGGCCTCATAAATGCTAAGCAGGAGGGAACTATATTTCTAGACCACACAAGCTACCACCCAAAGACACTGCAAAAGTATTTGTTTTTGACACTATGTAGCTTTGGCTGTTGTGGAACTCACTATGTAGAAAAGGCTAGCCTTAAACTCAGAGATCCACCTCCTTCTCCTCCCAAGTGCTGGGCTAAAGACACATACCACCATGCTCAGCTTGCAAATTTTAATCTGATTTTCAAAAAAAGCATCAAGGTGGACCAAGAGAGATATTTCTTACAAACTGTCCAGTAGACCTCCCCATGGGACTGCCCTGGGTCCTTCATACTACCCAGGCAATCTTGAAACCTCAACTCAAACACATCAAATCAACACTGAGTTATGTCACCTAATTGAGCAGCAGAAGGTAGTTACCCAAACCAGGATACTGGAAAATAAGATAAAGTGAGATTAGATTGTCACAGTGAACTTCCAAAGGAGATGCTGTCACATTGTTCACATAGCCACTTAGATGCCATGGGGCAGCTTTCACGCCAGGCCCACGCAGGGCACTTCACAGCACTGGCCAGGCTTGTTTGCTCTTAAGAGTGTAAAACGGCTTCATCCCTCTAGTGAGTTATACCCCTTACAGGCTGAATTCCCAGGGTGTGAAATGGGGCGCTGTGAGTCAGCGGGGCGAAGAGAAACGGGAGTGATTTATTGTCCTAAACGCTGCATTCCAGACCTGGTGGTGCCCTGTCTCTCCAGACATCACATGACATGTATGATTCTCATCAACTTCTGGGTAGCAAGAGTTCTACCTGGGATGCAGAACCCACGTCAGAGAAAAAGAGGAAATCAGAGCAGAGCGGCAGTGGGCGCAGAGTTGGAGCACAGACATTCATACTCTGCCACTTGCTGCTGTGTGGCATGGAAGGCCTGCTGAAACGTGCCTTCCTCGTCTAGATGGAGAGAAAGACATACGCATTTTATAGCATGAGGGTCAAATGAAAGGCATCCGCAGCCTGTTGGATGTCAGCTTCAGAAACTCGGGAGAGAACTAACATGATATAAGGTGGGGCAGAAAGCTGCAAGCAATAAATCATGGGTTTTGATCCTCACCCTGCTGACAACCTCACGTTATCCCATTTAATCTTCACAGGATATTAAATTTTGTTACCCTCTTTTACAAATAAAGTAACAAGAAATAGAGAGAAGAAAACTCCACCCGACCACATGTTTATGATGTGGGGCTGCTGGGATTTTAAAGCTAGTTTTGAACCCAGTAACTCTCAGGTACAGCTTATCTGCCTACTAACAGGACTTGTGG
Organism: Ondatra zibethicus; assembly: GCA_004026605.1. Lineage (NCBI taxonomy): Eukaryota > Metazoa > Chordata > Mammalia > Rodentia > Cricetidae > Ondatra > Ondatra zibethicus. Next base: position 19,288 of record PVIU01006314.1, on the reverse strand, counting down.
CTCAACAGTGGCAGGTATGACATCACCTCTCACTGTTGCCAAACTACCTTCCCAGAGGAAGACGTGCACAAAGGCTACCACCCCTCCCAAGGTCCTGACAAACCAAGCTGTCATTCCACGGAAGTTCACTGTGGGGAGCCAATGACTTTTTCTGGCTCCCTTCCAGAGCACAGGTGAGGAGTTGCTTGCAGGGGTGTGGGGTGCAGCACTCCTTCCTCCACAAGTCTCACCTGGAGAGCCTTTACCCAGAAACGAGGAGAGCTTCTCCTTAGTTGTATAGACCGGATCCCCCCTCTCTTAGTGTTCCCTGGCCTATGTACTCCAGCCTCCCCAAGGTATTCGCCTCTCTATGCTGTTCAATGAAGACAGAGGTGATAGAACAGGGAATAGGAGCTTCAGGAAACCTAGGAGTGTTCTATGACCCTCCACACCCTACCACGAAGGTGTAAACAGCAAGCCCAGCTAGGACCATCATTCTGCAAGGAGGCGTAGCTGAACCTCACAAGATGGAAGATGCTTGGCTCAGAGAACAGCCATTCAAAACACTAAACAGTGCTGTGATTGGTGCCCACGCTCTGCCATGTTGTTTGTAACCCACGGAACCTGCTCTGTGATTGGTGCCCACGCTCTGCCATGTTGTTTGTAACCCACGGAACCTGCTCTGTGATTGGTGCCCACGCTCTGCCATGTTGTTTGTAACCCACGGAACCTGCTCTGTGATTGGTGCCCACGCTCTGCCATGTTGTTTGTAACCCACAGAACCTGCTCTGTGATTGGTGCCCACGCTCTGCCATGTTGTTTGTAACCCACAGAACCTGCTCTGTGCTAGAGCACTCAATGAGCTCAAATGGAAAATGAAGGAAAGAATTTTCTTAGATGAAATGGGAATTTATAGGCAAAGTTATCACACTAGAGGAAATCCATATAAAGACATTTCACTGTATAGAAAGGGTGGGGGCAGTGGGTGGTGCAGGATCCAAACTGCAAGGGCAAACATAATTCAGACCACTCAGTGGAGTACAGGGCGGGGCCGGAGTACAGGGCGGGGCCGAGGAAGGTTGGAAGCCGCAAGCTCACACAGTGGCATGGTTCCTTTTAAAGAACCATCCTGAGGATTCAAGTGTTCACCTTCCTCCCAGAAGAGACCCTAGGATCCTTCTGTATTCTTCACTGCAAATCAGATTCCAGTTCTCAAAAACTCGGAAGCTTCAGCTGAAAGCGGTGGCCTGCGGTGTGTACAGGCGATGCTTTAACATGGCGGCCTGCGGTGTGTACAGGCGATGCTTTGACATGGTTGTCTGTGGTGCGTTCAGATGACGCTTAACATTGTAGTTTGTGATGTATACAGGCAATGCTTTAACATGGTGGCCTGTGGTGTGTACGATGATGTTTAAACATGGCCTGCTAGAGCAGGCAAAGCTATGGAATCCATCAATGATGGAGAAATGTGTCACACTCAGTTGTTGTTATTGTTTTGATTCAATAAATAACAAAACTCTAGGACTGGGGAGATGGCTTAGCTGGTAAAGAGCTTTCTATGTGGACCTGAGGACTTGGGTTTGATCTCTTCAACGTGCTTTAAAAATCACACATGCACACAACAAACTGGGTGTGGGGACATGGGTATAACCCCAGCACTGTGGAGGTGGAGACAGGAGGAAGAAGCCTGAGTCCTGCTGACCATTTAATCAGCCAACTCAGTGAGTTCCAGGTTCCGTGACAGACCCATCGCCAAAAGTAGACGATGCCTAAGGAAGGACACCTTAAGTTGACCTCTGTCCTATGCCCATGCCGGGGCACACAATTAAAAATAAATAATGTAACTGTAGTAAAGCAACTATAAATACTAATATTTTATATATTATCCATATTAAAATTTACTATAAACATTAAGTAATGTTAGTAAGGTTGTATGCATACATAAATACAGAACTGTACTCTGAATTTCTTACCATATTTAATTTACCCTTAGTTTCTTCTTCAGGCTTAAACCAAATACATGTGTCTGTGTCCTGTTAAGCGTTACCATTAGATGCTAACGATCAACAGGTTATACTCTGCTAAGTTGTCCATTAACACTAGGTAGCCCAGACAGTTCTGTAGTGTCAAGTAGAGAAAGGAGATATCTGGTCAAGAGATGATATTTTATTCTAGGATAGAAGATTCAAACAGTGGGATTGGAGGAAGAAACAGAATTACCCAGAGGTCCTCAAAGCAGCTGACCTGAGGTAGGTCATGTAGGTCACAGAAAGAAGAGACAGTGCTTCAACACTGTACAAGGCAGGGATTGAGAAGTCCTGACAGTGGTCCTCTGACCTACACATACACACACACACAGATACACATACACACACAGATATACACACTCAGACACACAGATACACAGACATGCATACATATACACACACAGATAAACACACACACATGCAGACACACACACAGAGATATATACACACACAGATATACACAAAGATGCACAAAAGTATACACACGCAGATACACACCTACAGACAGACACACACACACATATACACACAGAGAGATATACACACACGCAAACACACACACAGACACACACAGACATACACACACACTCACAGAGATATGCACATACAGACATACACAGAGTACACAAACAGACACACACCCAAAGATGCACAAAAGTACACATACATATTCACACAGAGAATAATAAATTGAATTAAAATAATTTTCAATTGGGAAATTGGTGTCAGTTCTGGTGGCGCACACATTTTATCCCACTACTTGAGAAACGGAGACAGGCTGATGTCTTTGAGTTCAAGGCCAGCCTGGTCTACAGAGAGTTCAGGTCATTCTATGCTACACATGAAATTGTGTCTCAAAAGTACCAAAAAAAAAATAGGAAATAAAAAATTTCACTGGGTGAAATTTAATCCTAGCACATGGGAGGTAGAGGCAGGCAGATCTCTAAGTTTGAGACCAGCCTGGTCTACAGTGAGTTCCAGGACATCCAGGGCTACACAGAAACCTTGTCTCAGGGAGAAAACAAAATGGAAAATTGGATCCACACGTTCTAATGGATTGGCTCTATCCCCAGAGAATTCTACATTCCTGGCACACTAAACGAGCTCACTGATTCATTAAGAATAGCCTACTGGCATCTGGAGAGATGGCTTGGGGTCACGGGAGTTTGCAGTTCTCCCTGAAAGATTGGTTTTGTTCGGACACCCACATGGAGCGCACAGCCACATCTGACTGCAGTACCAGGGTGACTGGCATCCTCGTTGGACCTTCTCGAGTTGCTCCGGGAATGCAGTGTACATACATACACTCAGGAATGCACGCATTTTAAAAGAATAGCTGGCCAAATCCATGGATTCTCCTGGCTCCTCCCTGTCACCACTGGGATTATGAACGCACGCACGCTGCCAGGCCCTTTTATGTGGGTGCTGGGGAGATAAGCTTAGGTCCTCACTCTGCTGAGCAAACCATCTCCCTGGTTCACAAATATTCTTTTCTCAAGTTTTTTTTTTTGTTTTTTTTTTATTTGTGTGTGTGTGTGTGTGTGTGTGTGTGTGTGTGTGTGTGTGTGTGTGTGTGTTTATGCTGGTGCCTGAGTCCTCTGAAAGAGTAACACATGTTCTTAACTGCTGAGCCATCTCTCCAGCCACACAAATACTCTTATTAGGGACTAAACAGGGCCTCAAAGAGAGAAGAAGGGTCAGTGTGGTGGCTGTCTGTGCAGTCCTCCCTGGGAAGTTGAGGCAAGAGGATCACTAGAGCCTAGGAGTTCAAGATCAGCCTGGGCACAGTAGTGACACCCCACCAAAACAAAACAAATGTCAGCAAACTAAAAACATATCACCCTAAAAGAAGAAAGAAGAGAGATGCTAAATTATTGCTTTGAACATGGAGGAAGGAGTCATGAGTCAAGAAAAACAATTGACCCCTAGAAGGGGAAAAAAAAAACAAAAAACAAGAAATAGACTCTCCTCCACAGCCTCTGGAGAGAAAGCATCCCAGTGGGCCCCGGCTCGACTTCGTTAAGCTAATGTTTTTGTCACCATCAAGCTCGTGGTAATTAGTCAGAACAGCAATAGAAACTAACATATGCCATAGGGGGGCTACTGCAAACCAGAGGAATAAAACTTAATATTATCAGTCCCACCACTGCCGTGGCTCTCAGGGGCTGAAAGGCCCTGATGGGTAAGAAGAACCTTCCCAGGTGCCCAGGACCAGTGTGGGAGGTGGCTGGGTGTGTGTCATAAGAAGGACCCAATCTGGGCTGGCATAAAGGCTAAATGGGTAAAGCATTTGCATGTGGACCTGAGGAACTGCTTCAGAGCCCGAGAACCCCTGTAAAGCTGGACATACACATACGCTTCACATCTGTAATTCTGGTACTCCTTCGGCAGCATGGGACAGAAACAGGAACATCTGCAGAAGCTTGCAGGCCAGGTATCTTAGCCTGTGGGGATCAAGAAGAGAGCCTGTCTCAAACAAGGTGGAGGGCAAAGACTGAGATCCACAGTTACCTTCTGGTCTCCATCGGCACAGTGGCGCACATGTATGTGTGTGTACGCGCACACACACATGCACGCATTTATTTTTTAACTTAATTAAAAAAAAGTATAGCTGGGAGGTGGTGGCTCACGCCTTTAATCCCAGCACTTGGGAGACAGAGGCACGTGGATCTCTGTGAGTTCGAGGCCAGCCTGGTCTACAAAGCAAGTTCTAGGACCGCCGCCAGGGCTGTTACACAGAAAAACCCGAGGAAGCAAAACTGGTATACTGTGAAACACACCTCCACTTTTCTCTCCCTTCTTCCTTGTCTCCCGCCCACTGCCTTTCACTCTGCCATGATTCACCACTGGCAGTTCTGATGATCAGCCTGCCTCAGTGGATGCTCTGGAGTGTGGGGTGTCAGAGTTTCTCTCTGTCAGCAGGTCAAGCACCGCTCCCTGCTGCTCCCCCAAACGTACCCAGCAGACTTGCCTTTGGTCCATGCTATCATCGAGATGCCTGAGAAGGTTAGGGAAGGCAGGGTCGGGGTCCCACCAGTCTTGTTTGAGGCAGTACACATGAGGAGGACCCAGCACACCAGAGGTGTAGAGGTGTAGGCGGCAAGCAGAGCTGGTGGGGGAGGGGGCATCACAGGCAGGACAGGCCTCGGCCTTCAAAGGATTTTAAACAAAGACACATACTTGTTGCCCCACTCACCCTGAATTTCTGCTCAAAGAGTAATAAGAAGTGATGGAAAGAGCCAGTTCAGAAAGCCAAAGAGAACAAAGGCGCGATTCACGTGGTGTGGGCTGGATTGGCCCAACCTGCTTCCTGAGTGCTCAGCTTACCAACAAGTGCGGACTCCAACGCTTTAAATATAGAGATGCATTTGATACTCTGTTTGTGAAGAGGTGCCCTCAAGGTAGATAGGTTAAGCATTCTCTAGTGTGAGCTGGTTCCGAGTGGTATCAAGCTCCTTGTCTCTTACTATATTGGTCTAGAGTTCCAGGCCCCTAATATCCCATTGGTCTAAGCGCTTCTTTCGTGCCTGTGGCTGCTAACTTTCGCACTGGACATTCCCTTCTATTGGCAGAGTAGTTTTATGATGTTTTGAACTTCCTGGATCTAAGGATGCTTCCATTTTCTCCCCAAGTGGACAAAGAGAAAATGACAAATACTGGGTCAAAATCTGATTCTAAAAGGCAGAAAATAACCCCAGTTTTACCGGAAGACCCCAGGTCTCCATGTTCTGGATCATTTTGTGTCGATACCTGGCCAAACCGTTAAACATAAGAGCTTTAATCTGAAACAACTGAGTCCCTGTGTTGGGAATGGCAGGGGAAGAATAACGAGATGCCCCATATAACATGTTTAGCATGATGGAACGTTGTCGAGAGCCTCAATTAGCAACTCATAGAATTAAATTATTACCATTATTATGATTCTTTGATTCTGTCACCGCGTTGTTTGGGAGCCAAATGAGGTCATTGCCTCCAAACACTGGGTTCCTGCCATGTGCAGAGACCACGAATGATGAAGAACACAGATGTGGGAGGGCCTTCAGGGGACAGGAGGGACTCCAGCGGGTAAACTAAGACAGTTGGCCCTAAGTACACATGCCAGGCACAGGACTAATTTTACACTAACAAGGAACCAATTTGGGCTTTCCACCTGCTCATCAAGTAAACCTTGATACTTTCCAGGATACCTCATGGGAATACCGACACTATATTGGAAACCTATTGCTTATGTGAATATGGTCTTTATTAGATATTAGTTATTCCTTAGCTGTCTTGAAGGTCACTGAATGTTTATATGTATTCCTTTATGGGATACTTAATTTTTTTTTTTTTTGGTTTTTCGAGACAGGGTTTCTCTGTAGTTTTGGAGCCTGTCCTGGAACTAGCTCTTGTAGACCAGGCTGGCCTTGAACTCACAGCAATCCGCCTGTCTCTGCCTCCCGAGTGCTAGGATTAAAGGCATGCACCACCACCACCCAGTGGGATACTTAATTTTTTTAATTATTTAATATAAAACTTATGGTTAATGTCAGGTAACACACGACAATCTATAGATATGCAAGACACAATGTGGTTATTGATAAATTTGTAGCCTGGTTAACAATACAATACATGAAACAGCTACACAAAAACTCAAGACTGTGTAACTGCTGCATGGGAGTTGGAAGGGAGGTATCACGGGAGACATGCATTGCTTGCTCTTGTTGCTTGGTTCTAAGAGGTGGCAAAGCACATGCAGTAAGAATCACAATGGATTGCGAACAGCATTGTTAGGATCAGAGCCTGGGCACTAGCAGCCCTAATGAGCCACCCATGTGTGCCGTGGCATATACACGTACGACGCTAAACAAAATGGAGAAAGGAGGAGAGTAACCACATCGTGAAAGGCAGAAAAGGGAGGTTTATTCTGTGTTGCCACTTTAGAAGAAGGACAGCTAGAGGTCTGGTGCATGCCCTCACCCCCATATCTGTCTTTGGGGTCCTAAAATGAGGTTTAGACTTAAGCAGTTGTGGTCAAACTGTGCTCAGCCATCCCTGCACAGCGTCGGTAGGTCAAGCTCACAGAAGCATGTGAGATCTCACCAGAGCAAGGTCCTCACGTTGGCAGAAGCTGTCACCATTCTTTCTCTCAGCCTAATTCCTAGGGAAACTTCAGTTTCTTGGAGGCCCTTGTTTCAACATTCTGACAGCCAGAGGGAAAGATGCGCGTGTCTCTTCAGAACATTTTCACTCCTGCCAGGACAGTCACAGAACCCTACGCACGGACAGGATCACATTTGCTGAAGGTGAAACACAGAGACTCGTTTACTGTGACCTCCCAGAAGCCACCAAGCAAGGGGAATTGCCCTTGGCCCTGTTGTGCACTCACGCAAGCTTCCTACTTCTCCTTTTCTCATGGCATTTCTTAAAGAGTAAGACATAGAGTAATATAAAAAATATATAGCTGGGTGGTGGTGGCACATGCCTTTAATCCCAGCACTTGGGAGGCAGAAGCAGATGGATCTCTGTGAGTTTGAGGCCTGCCTGGTCCACAGAGCAAGTTTCAGGATAGCCAGGGCTACACAGAGAAACCCTTCCTCTCAAAAATAAAACAAACAAAAAAGAATATATATTTTTATAATGTCATTTTTATTATTGTATAATATTTCATTACATAAAATAAAGTGATGGAAAGAACCAGTTCAGAAAGCTAAGGAGAACAAAGGCGTGGTTCATGTGGCATGAATAACCAATGCTTATTATAGAAAATTCAGGAAAGCATAAAAATAAGAATCATTTATAACTTAGTATTACAAACAGAGGCACTACTAATACTTTGAGGGTTGCTTTCTCTTCTAGGAATTTGTAAAATCTTTCTTGGGTAGTGGTGGTAGATTTTGTGAGGCAAGGCCTCAGTGTGTACTAGCTGGTCATGAACTCCCATGTACCCCAGGCTAGCCTCTGGCTTATAATCCTTCTGCCCCAGCTTCCCAGGGGCTGGGTTTATAGGTATATGCCACCGCGGCAGACTCTCGGTTTAGGTTTCACACGTGTGACTTGCAAGGCAGGTGTCCTCTGCATGCTGAGACTCAGAAGAGAGTGTCTCCAAGCCCTTCTGGCATTTTCCCAAGATGAAAGCCATCCTCTAAGATCTTTCTACAGCTTTAGTGGCCACTGGAATCCTTGTGTAAGTGGCGGGGTTGGCAGCTCCTCCTTCACTCAAGCCCTCTGGGCCTGGAGCTTCCACAACGCCTGCCGCCTTCCTCATCCTTTTCCTCCACTCACCTCCCCTTCCTTCCTTCCCTATTTTTTCTCCTTCTTTTTTCTTGCCTCCCTTTTTTCAACTAACATTTGATTCCTGTATATATATTTCCTCTTTAAAAGGAAGTGTGCCACCTGGCAGTGGTGGTGCACGCCTTTAATCCCAAGGGTGGCAGATCTCTGAGTTCGAGGCCAACCTGGCCTACAGAGCGAGTGCAAAGCCAGCCAGGGCTACACAGAGAAAAAAGAAGCATGCCTTTGGGACTTGCAATATGGTCCAGCGGCAAAGAGCTTACCTAGCATTTTTGAATCCTGGATTTAGTTACTAACACTTTAATAAAATTAGAAAGGGGGGACAGAAAGAGAAAATGTGTCTTTTTCTCTGGGGACCAAAGTGCTGGAGAAGAACCCACAGCTTAAGCCAGACTGTGTTTGCTCCACAACTGAGTTCCATCTTCCCCCATGTCCCCAATTTCCTGCTCGTGGCTTCTGGGTTTTCTGCACAGAACTTCCCTTGGGTATTCTACAGGAAATGCCAATTCCTGTGTGGGTTCCCCCAGTGGGCTCTTTCTTTCGCTGTAATCAGACATCAGGATACTTTTAACTAGCCCTCCCTTCCACCTCTGCTCACTCCCGACTCCAGCCAGGGACTTGCTGCTCTCTCCAGCCAGACTATCTTACTTGCCCCCTTCTATCCATCCAAAATGGAATCTTCTCCCAAGTGTAGGCCCTCCACACCCTCTGCAAGTGGTTGTCCAGACTTTGGACAGCTGGCTCCACGGCCATGCGGTGGGCATCCCAGGAACCAATGGAGTGGGATATCAAAACCAAGTGTGTTAGGTCGTGGGTTCCATCTCCAGCAGCACAGTGGGAAAGCCCCACAAGGACACCAAGGGCAGTGTGAGCCTGGCTACATTCCTCTGGCAGGGATGAAGTCGGAGAGAGCCAGACACATTGGGGAAATGTTTGTGATCCAAGAGGCAGCACATGATCCCAGACAAGATCCCTTGGTGGCACCGCTGGAGATCTGTCTCAGCCACCGGGAAAGAGGCCTGGGCGTCATCAGAGTCCAGTGTAACTGTAAAACATGACCCAATTGACAGGCATGTGACATGGCTACTCTCCAGAGCAAGGGTAAAAATAGCCACCACTTTATAAAGTTTGTTGTTTATTTTTGACGCTGGGACTGACCCAGGGCTCCATGCAAGCCCAGCACATGTTCTTGCCCCAGCCCATGTGCTGTTGTCCTGCCAACATTCTAACAAGTACCTGAGACACTCAACTTCCAAGGACAAACGATTTATTATCATGACTTAGACTTTTGAAGGCTTGAGTCCAGGACAGGTTGGTACTGCAGCCCAGAGCCTGTGGCAAGACAGCAGGTCATGGCAGGAGTTCCTGGCAGAGCAAAACTGCAAAACTGCTCATGGCCAGGAAACAGAAAGAGGAAGAGACCAAACCCCTACAATCCCCTTCAAAGGCAGGGCCCCATAACTAGGGACCTCTTACTAGGCCGCACCATGAAAGATTCCAGCACCTCCCAATAGACCACACTAGGGAGCAACCCTGGACGCATTTGCCTTAGGAGGACAGCTAACACTCAAACCACAGAACACACTGGCAAATAAGGACTATCCGTGGAAAACAGCCAATGACTAATAAATCACCTGCATAAGAGTTATTGTCCAGGCAAAATTGCTCATGACTGTAATCCCAGCTGTGAAAAATGGCTAGCTTGGGCTACCTAGGAAGTCCCAGGGCAGCCTGAGCTACAGAGCAAGACCCCATTTCAAAGAGAAAAAAAATCAGAATATGATGTGTCTAATGTAGAAGCCTTTCTCTCTCAATAAAGCAAGATAAATCTATTATACCTATATGCTACATGTGTCATGTATGTTACATGTTTTATTTTCCAAAGGTTTATACAATGTGATAAGTGAGAATGTTATGGAAATCTATTGTAAATAAACCTTAAATTAGTAGTCCAAAGTAAAGGATTCCTGGGTTGGGGTGAGGCTTTGTGCCGGTTTGACTGCTGTATGTGAATCCCTGCATTTAAACCCCAGCACTGCAGGAAAAAAGAAAGGAAAGAGAAACAAAAAGCATTTCTGAGAAATGATTTCCCCATCAGCTACTCAAATGCAGTGCAAACTCACTGCATGCAGATTAGCACCTTGCCAGGCATGGCGGGCTCGCCCATTCAGCATTTGGGGGCTGGTAGGAAGGTTGCTGTCAGTTCAGGCCAGCCTGGGCCACATACTGAGACCCTGTCTCAAAAATATGTCAGAACAAATTAACAATTTCACAGATGTTAAAGACATCTACAAATATAATTACATAATGCTCAGAAAGGGTTATGGGAGGAGGACTATAGCCTTTCTGAAGGAGTAATATTTAAGACTAGAATGGTAAATTATCTTTTCCTTTAACTTGAGTGGGGGCTCTGAAGGATGCTCTTAGCTGTCCTGAACGAGTCACGAGGTGGCTTTCTTTTTCAAAGGGCGGTCTCTGGAAAAAAAGGCAGAACACTGTGTTACAAACCTCAAGCAGCAGGTGAAGCAAGTGTCCGACTTCCCACTGCTGGGACAGGTGTGGAGAAGGAGTTCCTTCAGCTCATGGTGACTTGGCCCACATGGCTGGGAGGAACACTGTGGCAGCAGGAGCATGTCTCAGAGATTGTCACCTTACGGCAACTGGGAAACAGAGCGGACCAAGCAGGCTGGATGCCAGTGTAAAGTTCAAAGACATGGCCAGCCCCGGTGACCAGCTTCTTTCAGCTAGTATCACTTCCCAGGGCTTCCTGTACAGCTGGGGATTGAGCTAATGCAAAACCCCTTTGCTGGATGAATCAAAGAATCCCCACCTTGGGCCTGGAGATGGCTCCGTCAGTAGAGTGTTCACTGCACAAACCCAACGACCTGAGTTCAGATCCCCAGAACCCACAACAAAGCCAGACGTGGTAGTGCACACTTTGGTAAATTTGGGGCAGCCCTGCTGGGAAATGAGAAGCAGAGACAAAAGAATGACTGGAAGCTCATAGGCCAATTGGCCTGTTGCACAAAGTAGTGAGAGATCTTGACTTAAGGAAAACGGAAGGCACTCTCCGCCAGATCACCACCATCATGGACACGAGTCGCGTGCAGCCCATCAGGGTGACTAGGGCAACCAAGGTGCTGGGCAGGGCCGGTTTGCAGGGACAGTGCACGCAGGCACGCGTGGGATTTATGAATGACACCAGCTACTCTATCATCTGAAACGCCAAAGGTCCCAATTGAGAGAGAGATGTGCTCACCCTATTGGGGCTTCGAGGTTGCGCTGACCTTGCTGCTGGGGACTGGATATTCACCCACAATAACATGCAACTGTTAAATAAAGTATTTGCATTGTTTTAAAAGGAAGGAAAGAAGGAAGGAAGGAAGGAGGAAAACAGAAGGCAAAGGCTGATACCCAAGGTTGTCTGTTGACCTTCACATGCACACCATGACACACATGAGCCAGCATTCATACACATGAATGCATGTACAGACACACACACGCGGGATGACCAACATAAAGACAGTAATGGCAGCCCCAAGAATCAGTGGAGCAGTAGAATGTAGCTTGTTGGTAAATGATTATTTAACACACACTAGGCTCTGGTTTCAATCCCTAGAGCTACAGAAAACAGCTCCCTCCACAACTGAGAAAGAAAGAACAGCATCACGAGGAAATGTTGTGTAGTGACAAGAAAGAGAATCAGAAGGGGCCTCGGGACCTGCTGATAGGAAGGGACAGCGGAAGGTGGGTCACCAGGAGGGCACGGCGTTATAGAACCAGGACAGAAAAGATGACACACAAGGCATGTGGGCCAGTAGCCAGGGCTACACAGAGAAACACTCCCTCCACACACAAACCACATGTGTGCACGCATACACACACACACACACACACACACACACACACACACACACAGCCGGGTGTGGTGGTGTATACTTATAATCCTGGATGGAGCCATGTGGGCTCCTGGGAGCTCACTGGACAGCCAGCCTAGTTGATTTGTTAAGTTCAAGGCCAGTGAGAGATCCTGTCTGGGAAAAACATGGCGAAGCCGGGCCAGTGGTGGCACACACCTTTGGTCCCCACACTCGGGAGGCCAGCCGGGACTACAGAGAGAAAACTTGTCTCGGAAAAAAATAAAACCAGCAAAACCAAACTGAAAACCATGGTTGAGTAGCACCTGAGTCTAACACCCAAAGCTATTCCTCGACCGCCACATGTACATACACACATACATGAACACGTGCATGCGTGGACATATACCCACAAGTCATTGTGGGTACCTTGACAACTTCATATGAAACCTCCTCACATGAAAAAGTCCCATGAGGAAAACTAGGAGCTTGTGAACAATCTCCTTGGTGGCACTATAGGCAAACTCTGTTTCTTACCCCATTTATATAGCAGGATATAAAAACCCTTGGGAACCAAACTTCAGAGAAAAATATTCTTTTATTTTTTTCCCTGATGCAGGGTTTCTCTGTGTAGCCCTGACTGTCCTGGAACTTGCTGTCGACCAGCCTGGCCTTGAACTCAGAGATCCACCTGCCTCTGCCTCTCGAGTGCTGACATTAAAGGTGTGTGCCACAATTCCCTGGAAAAAATATTCTCAAGAGGAAAAGGAAATACAGAGAAAGTGTGTTGGAAAGCACACTTTCCAACGGGATCTGGGACACACTCAGACATAAGGGGCAGCGTTAAAACAATGCCTGGCGTTGAGGACAGAAGTTGGGAATGCTTTTTAATGCTGGTGAAAAAAGAAAAATCAGTATGGTAGAGAATACAAGGTGGGGGAAGAGGGAGAAGGCCACCTTGATGTCAAAAGAATGGGCAGCTTGCTTCAGCACACAGAAAGAGCAATCTTTTGCTGCTGACCCAGTGAGAAGGGAAAAGCAGGACGGCAGCAGGATAATGGGTGTCAGGAAGCTGACATCAGCCTGGGGAATCCTGGACACTCTCGGTGAGGTTGGTGAGAACACCTGTGAGAAGGGAGGAGACAGTAAAACAGTCCATATAGAAGAGGTAGACAGTTGCTATTTATTTGGTCCACAGTCTGGGAGATTCTAGCCTGTAGCAGCTGGACCCACTGTGTTGGGTGGGGCAGCAGGGCATCGTGGGAGCATGAGGGAGGAAGGAGCTCGCCTCATGGCCAGGCCAAAAGAAAAAGGAAGAAACTAGAGACCCACAGTCCTCCTTGATTGAAATCTCCCACTAGATCCCCCCCCCATCCAAACAAGATCTCGCTGCATGTCCCACACTACCTAGAAGTCACAATGCTCCTTCTTCAGCACCCCATTCCCGGTATTTGGGGCAGACACGCCCATGCTGGGGACACAGAATGGGGAGGTACTGCTTAGTTTTCAGCACTTCCCATACACACCACACTAGGATTGAGCCTTTAACTCAGAAGTCTTTGACAGAGCCTTCCAGATGCAAACAGCTGGAATATATTTGGAAAAGCTTTTTATTAACATAAACATAGTTCGATTGTGAGAAGTTTGCGGTTTCTCGCTTCTGCACACTGCAATCTAGTTAGTGTCCATTGTGTGGAGTACCTTGGCCTGCTTCGCGTTAGAGAGCTCAGTCAAGGAAGTGTGTTGCTCTAATGGGAAAATTAATGGCTGCAATGGAATATATAAATCAGCAATTACTGTTAAGATTATTTCTGATTCATGATACATAGGATTAATCTTTCTAACTTGAAATTATGTTTTTTAAATTTTGCAGAAACATTTATGCATTATAAGCCACACATCTGTATTGAATCCTCTCCTAGGTACTTTTCCACCAGTTGTGACCGAATCCCCAGCAGAAACAACTTGAGGAAAGCTTTTACGTTGGCTTGCAATTTCATCGTGTTGACTGTGGCTCTTCGTGGCTCTAAAGTCAAGGATAAGGGCTCCATCAGCAGTGCTGGAAGGGAGACTGAAGTGACTGAAGGGTCACTGAGGAAGGCAGAGAAAGCCGGCCCCAACCAGAAAGACTTGGGGGCACTTCATATTTAAA
>PVIU01006314.1:0-2500 GCA_004026605.1 Ondatra zibethicus | reverse complement strand
CCTGTAAAATAGTCTTTTCTCTGTGTCTGCTGGGGATTAAATGTAGCACCTAGGCACACTAAGGACATTCTCCACCTCAGAGATACAAGCTCAGTCCCAAATAATTATGACTGAGATCTGAGCACGGGCTTGTAGCTCAGTGGTAAAATACATAACTAGCATTATGTATTTTATATTATGAGATCCAGGTTGTACATGCCACACACACACGCACCACATACACACAAACACACATACATACCACACACACCACACACACATACACCTCACACACTATACACACCACACATACTCATACACACCACACAAACCACACACTCACTCACATACACAGCATACACACACCACACACACCATACATACCACACACACACAAATACACTCACACACACTGACCACACACATATTGTCTCATCTGGAACACACTCTTTTTATTATTAACCAATCTGTGTGTTCTAACTTACTTGGCCGCACAGAAGAAAACTCCAGTATCACAGGTGGCTCGCTCACCAATAGCCAGGGTTGTGACATCCTGACACCAAGCATTGGTTTAGTTATCTCCTCCTGCGCTTTACTCTCCAAGTCATGTTGGGGACTCTGACCACAGCCACAGAAAGGATGCCAGATGCTGTCACATACAACGCTGATGGGACACTCAGCTGTAGCCATGTCCTGCCACAGCTGGCTGTGGACTCAGCACGCTATAAAGAGCAGTCACAAATCAAAGCAATCCTCTTTCCAAGTGCAATCCCTGAGATGTTTGCAGAAAGAGGACTTGACGGCATGTTGGGATCACTCTGCACTGGAGAAGAGTCTTTGCGGGGCTTAGCCCTTCCTGGCCGTCTAGTGTCGGGAGCATGAGTGGGGCTAAAACCCTCCTAAGTCCACCTAGCAAGCTCTGTTACAACAGGATTGAACTGGATCCGTGTGTGTGCGTTCCTGGTCCTTCAGAGAGTTATTTTGAGCTGAGGTTTGGCTATGCGGGGACCATCTGCATCAGCTGGGATAATATTTAGGAGTTTGGGAACCCACCCTCAGCCTTGGGTGCTTCCTTTAGCTGTATTTGGATTTTCTAGAAAGAGAAGCAACTGCCCAGTGACACATTTGTAAATCATTTCTCCAATGGTTCTTGAACACTCAGGGCACCTGCTCCTTCTCCTCCACAGTCTTGAATGACTGGCCACTTGGAGACAGGCCTGGTCAGCCCAGCTACTCTTGAGGCTGAGACAGGAGGCTCACAAGTTCAAGGTCTGCCTAGGAAGTGGGAGATCTGGTCTCAAAAAATAAAAATGCCAACTGGGAAGTAGTGGTGCACACTTTAATTCCAACATTTGGGAGGTAAATTCATGTGGATGTCTGTGAGTTTGAGGCCAGGCTGGTCTACAGAGCGAGTTCCAGGACAGCCGGGGCAGTTACACAGAGAAACCCTGTCTCAAAAAAACAAAAACAAATCAAAAACAAACAAGCAACAACAAAACTGGGTAGATATGATGGCATGTACCTTTAATTCCAGGACTCAAGAGTCAGAGGTAAGGGGATTTCTTTGAGTTCAAGGCCAGCCTTGTCTACCCATTGAGTTCTAGGACACCCAAAGAAACATAAAGAGACCTTGTCTCAAACAAACAAACAAAAAACCCCCCAAAAACAACAAAAAACTGTTCTCCTTGTGATGGTAAATGATATAACACATATGATATAAGGCCCACATCTAAGGTAGTTCCGCTTCTGCTCTTTGTAAACACACACGCATACACACAGACACACACACACAGACACATACAGAGAGGAGAAAGGTATCTGGTCAGGCAGGGGCCTTAGTATAAGTTGGGGTAGGTTATGGTAGGATCTATACTGACTTCCCAATTTTAAACATTTTATTTATTAATTTTAAACATTTACTTGGTATATGTGTTGTACGTATATGTGCATACACGGGGGATGCTTGTATATATGTGTGCATGCGTGTATAGGTGCTTGAGCCTGAGTGTACATGCATACATAGGCCAGACTGAGTGTCTTCCTCTATCTTTCTACCATATTTTTTTGAGATACGATCTCACTGAACCTGGAGCTAATCATTTTAGCTAGATTGGCTAGCCAACAATCCCCAGGGATCTGTTTGACTCTTGTCCCCAGCGCTGGGGTGACAGATGACCACCAAGACTTTCGTGTAGCTGCTAGGGATCCGAGCTCAGGTCCTCCCGTCTGTGTGGCAGGCACTTTACTCCGTGAGGCATCTCCTCAGTGCCTGGTTTCCCAATTTTAAAAACTGACCCCTACAGTCATGGGTTAGACACATGGAATGGCATGTGTCTGTGACCCCAGCACATGGAAGCTGACCCCTACAGTCACGGGTTAGACACATGGAATGGCATGTGTCTGTGACCCCAGCACATGGAAGCTGACCCCTACAGTCACGGGTTAGACACGTGGAATGGCATGTGTCTGTGACCCCAGCACATGGAAGCTGACCCCTACAGTCACGGGTTAGACACGTGGA